>JAJIYU010002943.1:0-28361 GCA_030144865.1 Tinospora cordifolia | reverse complement strand
GACCGCGGTAACCAGAATCAAAAGATCAAAACACCAACCATGGACCGCGGTCCTCAATGTGTGGACCGCGGTCCCCTATGTATTTTCCAAATTATATGCTCTCTGGTGACCACGGTCTTCAATGTGTGGACCGCGGTCACCAATTCTCTGCAAGTCTTGTTTCTTTTCGGGTGACCGCGGTCATTAGTTCTCTGCATATCTCTGCATATTTTGGCTTTCTGGTTACCGCGGTCATCAATTTACTCTGCATTTTTTTGGCTTGTCTTCGGTTGAGACTGCAATCTTCAGTTTATTGCACCGTAGTCTTCTGTCCTTTGTGCTGATTTGTTGATGCATTCCTTGTTCCGTTTACCGCAGTCGGCGTTGCCGACCGCGATCATCAGTGACATTTTCTCATTTTAGCCATTTTCAACTCCTCGCGTGTTTCTATTCCGGTTCATTCTAAACCTGCATAAACATTGAAAACCTTTCTCGGACATTATATTCATATAAAATAACATTAAAACATGCTAAAATGATGCAACGATACTCTAAATACATATTATACTAAATATAAACAAATACACTACATTTTCTATTATATTAATGCACATTATACATAAAATACGTATAATATAATTAGTCTACTATGCAACTAACAAGAGGATTCTTTTTCGATTTTTAGAGTACAACAGACAAATAAATGCTTAAAACGATTAATGTGTGAAAGTGTGTGCATGTTTTGATTCTTGGTTTGTGCAATGTTGATGATGTGTAGAAATGACCCACTAGGCTTTCGAGCTCACTCCCATTTCTTTTTCAAGAACACATGGACGTAGTGTGTAGCAATCTACGTCAGAAAACTCTCATTTTTGATTGAAAACCTCATGGGGAGGTTATTCGAGATAGGAGAATTAGAGGTTGTATTTTGTTCATCTCATTTTGTAACAGAATTGGATGTATACTTTTTTGGAATTTAATATCATTGTTTTGCATGTATTATCTTGGTTTTGGAATAATCAACCAGCTTAACCAATGTAATTTGATTTTAATGATTTCATCCACTATAACATTTAGTCCAATGATTTTACATTATTTGTTACCTGAGTTTGGGTAAAATAATTGAGTTTGATTTGAGTACTTCATTGATGAGAATTTATTTTATACTTGTTTAACATATTTTTCCTAAGTTGGAAAAAGAATTGGCTTTGATGCACTTTTCCTGGGTTTGAAAGTTATTTTAAAAGTTACTGAAGTAAGAGATTGTTTTAGAAAGTTGACAACTCGATTTTCGGTAAAAGATAACTCGATGATCATGAATCGGGAAATCCGGACCTAAAACCAGGGTCTCACAAAAGACTTGGTGGTTTACTTGTAATACCCTGAAATTTTGTACTAAATGAAAGGAAATGATAAATGAAGTTCAATTCATTTTAGAATCAATTAGCAAGCTTGAAATTGCCCACAAACCTTTTAAGGGAGTGAAATTTAAGAAAAAGGAATGAAATGAAATGTAGTGAATGCCTCAAATGGCCTAGGCATTCAGAATTCATTTCATTTGAGAGTTCATTTACTTGGGATACATCAAGGGAATCTAAATTAGGAAAGAAAATGAGGAAAAACCTAGCCAATTGAAAGTTATAAATTTTTATTAAACTTATGTGAACCCAGAAGTGTGTGCTAAGGGCCTAAAATCCTAGCCAGATAAGAGATATTAATTTTTATCAAATTCATGCGGACCTAAATATGTGTGATTACTCTAAGCATGTGCAAGTCACATGGGTAATGATGCTATGATCAAGTACTCCATGCCCTATATACACAAGTGAACTGTCCTTAATTGTTTAGAAACCATAAAGAATGATCCCATGTGCCAAGCTAAAATAATCATGTGCACCCAAGCTATATGCGCACAAAACGTCCCATGCTCACAAACCCTAACCCTAGCCGTCATCTCTTGTGTTCTTGAGTTTTTCAAAGTGAGAAGTTTATTTTATTCAATGTTTTTGAGTATGCTTCAAGTGCTCAACATTTGGGAGAAGGGAACCTCTGCCGGATTTTCTACAAACTAGCAACTAAGGTAGATGAGATTTCTTGAACCTCTACTTTACTAGTTTGAAATTAATGGCATGCTCATTCTTATTCTAATATCAGCTTATCTTGCATATTTAATTTTAGTCGATCATTCATGATTTAATTTTTATATTCATGTATATGTCATGTTCATGCATCCATGAAACCATACCATGATAAATTATGCATGTTTAGACCTAGTTGATATATAAAGCATGTTTATGATGTTTTTATGCTTGAATATCACATGTAAGCATGCTGAATTTTATTTCTTTTATTTGTGATCCATGTGTATGAGATAAAATAAAAGATTTTGAGATTAAGAATCACGTACTGTCATAGTGATCCAAAGGGATGATGTGTGTGTTCTTTACATATACTTAACGCATATAGGTTTCATTATTGTGTGTAGATGAATGTAGCCCAAAATACTTGGAATATGGATATGAGATCCTAATCCCAATGGCATGTCATAAGATGAATTGTCTTTCTACCCAAAAGTGGGGTATTTTGATAAGAACATCAAGGGATTGGACCTCCTTTTAGTCAAATTTACAATTGTAAACAAAATACTATTTGAAATGCCTAATGTATGCAAGTGTTTGAATTTGAATGTGCTATTAGTTTGAATTAGTAAATTGGTTATTTTAAGAATGATCTACCGGGTTATGTGCTCACCCTTCCTTTCTCATCTTTTTAGGGAATTGAATACATGATGAAGCATGCATGAAATTTAAAATACTTAGTTTTAGAAAGTTTCCATTTTTTTTTCAATGTAAGGGCATGTTGCCCAAGTTTTAATTATTTTCGCTGCAGTAGTTTCTTTTTTTAATTTAAATTAGAGTTATGTACTCTCTTTTATTAAATTGAATTAAGAATTAGAAAGTTTTCTTTTATTTCTTGTGCAACTACCTTGGTATATGTTAAATAAATAAGGCTTGGGATATTTGAAATGGAAAGACAAGTTGTGTACTTAAAATTGTAATCGGACCCAGGCTCGCCTTGTGATTAGCTAAACAATCAATGTCTTGGGGGTTAGGGTGTTACAAAAGGTAGTATCAGAGCCTAGGTTTTAGATGTCTTGGGCTAGAAGTAAAAAGTCAGGCCTAAACATGTATTGTTGCGCTAGAATTAGAAAGTCACTCTATACCTATAGTGGTATCTAACTTAGGAAACTAGAATTCCCTACCTTCTATTTTTGAAACTAAAAGAATTTTCAAAAAAGAAATATATGTTTTGAAATTTTTTGTTTGGATACAAAGACTACAAGTTGAGCTGCTAGTGGGCAAGCCTTGTCTTGAGTAAAGCTAAACATTAAGAGGAAGGTGGGTTATCCTACCCTAGAAAACACGATTGCTAAACATACTTTGATCTTGCCGCTTGATCTGGAGGTTGTCCCACCACTTTGTATGAGTGGTCTAAGTTGAAGAACACCTTTGCTTTCTATAAAATAAAACTAGAAGGTGAAAAATTAGGGCAAGAAACTGAATAGAAGTCGAAAAAGATGCCAAAAGTATTGTATTGACTAGACAAAGGTTGTGAGTCGGCCAAATCGAAACCCTGGGTCTAAAAGAATGACCTTAGGTAAAAACATGGGTGGCATAGTGGATAAAACGCATAAAACTTTAGAACGTAGGTTAGAGATTGATAACGTGTGAAAACAAAACACATGTTTGGTTAAGACATGAGATTAGGAAGATTCTATAACTCTGGTTTTTATGTGGTATGAGACGCATAAGAATTCGAGGTTATGGAGGAACCTAGACTCAGAAAATGATGGACCATATTTGGTGAATGATTGGTGACTTTGAAAGAACTTGTTTCTCTATGCTTGGTTGGTATGGGACGGTCAGGTATAGTGGGCTTGGGAAACCTCAGTTATCGAGACATTTGCAAAATTGCTTGGGTGTGACAATTTTTTGAGTGAAAGTTTAAGTGGAAGGGGTAGAGTAGTATGAGACACTTGAACTTAGAAGCTTAAATGGAAGCTTAGAATTTCGCTATGCTAGTGTGAACTTGTATGATTGTGTAAAAAACATGCTTGATTTGTTTATATATATGTCATATGAAACCAAATCTTGTACCAAAAAACAAAAAACCATTAGGTTATTAAAAAAATTGAGAATCTAGAGTCATGATAGGACTAACGTTTGACAAGGTGTTAAATTGTAGACAATGGCTGGAACAAGAAGATATGCTACCTGATCCACTACTTCTGACGAGACAGAACAAAGGGATTAGGAAATACCTACTGTCATGGAGGCACAAATGGAGAATATGATAAATGAAGTTGCTTGGAGGGTCATGGATCAATTGATGAGGACTCTACCCCAAATACTCCCTCAGCTTCAAGTGCTTGAACCCATCTAGGTTTAGCAACCAGCATTGGTGGCCCAAGTTCCTGAACGTTAGAAAGCTCATGAGGATTTGGATGATGAGAATCAGAGGAAGATGCTAATGTAGCTATAGAAGCTCCACCCTCCACATTTTGAAGGTACAATTGACTGTATCACGACGAACCATTGGTATCAAGAGATGGAGGAGCATCTGAATGTGTAAAAAGTAACTGGGTTAAGACGAGTGGCACTAGTGACACACCACTTCAAGGGACTGGCCAGAAGTTGGTGGCGTATGTTGAAGATGGACCCTAACACAAATGTTGAAGAAATGAGTTGGAAAAGTTCACGGAGATCTTTTATGAAAAGTTTTTCTCGAAGCTACACTGAGTAAGCTACAGGAAGATTTTGTCTGGTTGAATTAGAGAGACTTGATTGTAGCGGAGTATGAAAGAAAGTTTACTGAACTGGCCAAATTCTGGCCAAAGTTTATTAGGGAAGAAAGAATAAAGGCCAACCGTTTTGCATAGGGTCTCAAGATTGAGATCCAAAAAGTAATCATGCCTTTAGACCTAAGAACATACGAAGATGTAGTGGAACGAGCCTTGATCCTTGAACAGGAACTCAAACTAGAACAAAGGTTGAAAGGAAGGAACAAAAGACTTGGGAGTGAAAAAGATCACGGGTCTCAGAAAAAAAGTAAGAATGGTGGGAAAGTACAAAAAAAAAGGGCAGACCAAAGATGAGTCTAAGGACATGCCAAGAAGCAAGGGTTGTGCTATGTGTGTAGACAGAAAGGTCATCTTGCTAGGAATTGCCTGGCTACCCTTACCTGGGTCCTTAGCAACAACTGCCATAGGGAGGAGGTCAGAATGGTCATCCTCAAGGGAGGCAACAACAACAGAATGCCAATCAGGGGCACAATTAGGGTCATGGTACAACCAGGCTAGAATGTTCACTGTTTAGGCCCAGGAAAACTAGGTCCCTGAAGTGGAAAGTACATTTTTATTGTATAATGTTGCTGTGAAATTGTTATTTGACTCAGGTGCCTCTAAGTCTTTTATCTCCAAAAAATTAGCTGATAGGTTACAACTTATAACAAAAACACTACCATCACTTTGAATGTATCCACACCAATAGGGACCATTGTTACTTCAAAAAGAATGTGTAGTTGTAACCTAAAATTCGGGAGTAAACTCTTAACAGTTGATCTATGCACTTTAGCCCTCTATGGCTATGATGTAATCTTGGAGATGGATTAGTTAGATCAGTACCAAGCCTAGATAGATTGTCCTAAAAGGTGAGTAATCATAACTTTACCTTCAGAGGAAACCTATAAAATCAACAGAGATATGCGGAGACTATCGAGAAGTCCAACCGTAGCCATGTTGAACTGCTTAAGGCAGAAGAATGAGTTTGAGGAACTCATTGAAGTAGAACCTATCGAACTAAAGAGAATCCAAGACCTAGCAGTAGTTAGTGAGTACAAGGATGTGTTTCCAGATGACTTACTCAAACTACCACCAGTTAGAGAGTTAGAGATCAAGATTGAATTCCACCCTAGAACCAACCTTATAGCCATACCTCCTTATAGAATGGCTCATGTAGAATTAATCGAGTTGAAGTCTCAACTAGATGAGCTCAGGGAGAAAGGATTCATTAGACCAAGTGAATCACCTTGGGGAACTCCTATACTATTTGTGAAGAAAAAGGATGGTTCCATGAGACTATGTATCGACTACCAGAAGTTGAACCAAACTACAATGAAGAATAAGTACCCTCTACCGAGGATTAATGACCTATTTGATCAATTGAGAGGAGCCACTCATTTCTCAAAGATTGATCTTAGGTCAGAATATCACTAGTTGAGAATCAGGGAATCTGGACACTTTGACTTTACCGTGATGCCTTTTGGTTTGACCAATGCCCCAGCAACATTCATGGACTTGATTAATCGAGTGTTTAGACAGTATCTTGACCAGTTTGTGGTGGTATTCGTAGATGACATCCTAATCTACTCCAAGTTAGAGGTTGAACACTTAGAACACTTACAGAAGTTGTTGGATACCCTTAGAAGGCATCAATTATATGTCAAGTGCAGCAAGTGTGAATTCTGGATGAAGACAGCGAAGTTCCTTGATCACGTAGTATCAGCGGAAGGCATCTCTGTAGACCCAAAGAAGGTGAAAGTTGTCATGGATTGGAAACAACCAAAGACAATTACAGAGATCAAAAGTTTCTTAGGCCTGACTAGATACTACAAAAGGTTCATCCAAGACTTCTCCAAGCTAGCAGAACTTATGACCAAGCTAACTAGGAAAGGAGTTAAGTTCAATTGGGATGAGAAGTGCAAACAATCATTCCAAGAACTAAAGAAGAGATTGACTACGACCCTTATCCTCGTCACTCCAAGCTATGGTGTTACTTTTACCCTTTATACTAATGCATCACTGAGTGGATTGGGAGCAGTATTGATGTAAGAAAGATAAGTAGTCGCTTATGCCTCGTGACAACTGAAGGTCCATGAGAAGAATTATCCTATGTAACACTCCAAACCCCGAGACATTAATTGTTTAGCTAATCACAAGGTGGGCTGGGGTTCAATTATAATTACAAGTACACAACTTGATATTTTAGTTCTTTTATCCCAAGCTTTATTTATTCAAGTAACATATACCAAGGCAATTGCACAAAAGATAAAAGAAAACATTATAATTCTTTATTAAATTTAATAAAAGAGAGTACATAACTCCAATTTAAATAAAAAAGAAACTATTATAGTGGAAATAATTCAAAACTTGGACAACATGCCTTTATATTGGAAATAAAATAGAAACTGTCTAAAACTAAGCTTCTAAATTTTATGCATGCTTCATCATGTGTTCAATTCCCTGAAAAGATAAGAAAGGAAGGGTGAGCACATATCCTAGTAGATCATTCTTAAAACAACCAATTTACTAATTCAAACTAATAGCACATTCACGTTCAAACACTTGCATACATTAGGCTTCTCAAACAATTTCATAGTTATGGTTTTAGGTTAGACTAAAAGGGAGTCCAATCCCTTGATGTTCTTATCCAAAGTACCTTCTCTTTGAGTGGAAGGAAAATTCATCTTGTCACATTCCATTGGAATTAGAGACTCTTTCCAACATTCCAAGTACTTTGTGCTACACCCTATACACACAGTACGACAAACTATATACCCACGGTACATGTAAAGAACACCCATAGAATCTTTTCAGACTACTATGACAGTACGTGGTTCTTAATCTCAAAATCTTTTATTTAATCTCATACACATGGATCATAAATAAAAGAAATAAAGTTTAGCATGCTTGCATGTGACATTCAAGCATTAAAACATCATAAACATGCATCATATATCACCTAGGCCTAAACATGCATAAATCTATCATGGCATGGTTTCATGGATGCATGAACATGGCATATACATGAATCTAAAAATTAAATCATGAATGATGGACTGAAATTAAATATGCATGATAAATTGATATTAGAACAAGAATGAACATGACGTTAATCCAAACTAATAAAGTAGAAGTTCAAGAAATCTCATCCACCTTTGTTGCTAGTTTGTAGAAAATCCGGCAGAGGTTCCCTTCTCCCAAACGTCTAGCACTTCAAGCACACTCAAAAACACTGAATAAAATAAAGCTTCTCAATTTGAAACACTCAAGAACACAAAGAAGTGTGGAGGGTTTGCCAAGAAGAGGGTTAGAGAAAGTCAAGAGGGAAATGTCAACTCTTGCTTGAGGATGAGAAGAATGGGAACACTAGGGGGGTTTATATAAATTTTCAAGAGCAAGGGGGACGGTTTTAGCATGTGCTGTAATACCCTAAATTCTCTATACTCAATTAAATAAAAATTATCATTTATTTAATGAAATTTGGGTGCAAAATGAAACTAGATTCATTTTAGGGCTAAATTTGGCTGGTTCCAAAACTCTCATTTATTGCCCCTAAGGGACCCAAAACAACTTGAAATAAAGTAAGGTGACATAAACAAAATAAAGGGACAACATATCCAAAAATTAGAACAGTTGGTTGAGGTTAGGGTTTTCATTTGCCAAATACCTTTCAAGGGGTCCAAATTAGGAAAGAATTGACATATTTGGTACTTCGGGGGATCGAAATGACCTGAAAGAAAACTGAATGACATGAACTAACAAAATGAATGACATATCCAAAAATCAAAACAATTTGCCAAGATTTAGATTTTCATTTGCTTAGTGACCTTAATGGGTCTTAAATAAGAAAAACTTTTTTAGGGAAAATCATATTGAGTTAAACTATACCTCAAAATGTGCATTAGGTTCATGTGATTTCAAAAATATAGATTATAAATCATAATTTCTTGAAAATAAGGAGATATTAATTTTTATTTAATTTTTGTGAACCCATGAAGTCATGACCACCCCAAACATGTGCAAGTCACATGGGTGGAACACCATGATCATGTGCACCCTACCCTACCCAAAGCTCCATGGGATGTGTCCATCATTTGAATTCATGAAAAGTGATCCCATATGCCATACAATTGATCATGTATGCCCACACCTACCCAAGGAATGAGACGTCCCATAGAAATTGGAAAATCCAAGAAGAGTGATTCCATGTACGCCATACTTGATCATGTATACCACGCCCCATTTGTGCTAAACTGGCCCACATGTGCGTGTGTGTGTGTGTGTGCACATGTGAGCAACCCAAATTAGAAGGGTTTGAAATTTGAAACATGCACCCAGAAACCCTAGCCGTCCCATGCACATAGGCCAAGAAAACCAAGATAGAAACTTCCTTTTCTCTCTTTTTGGTGCCAACTCATGGGTGTACACTAAAGGGTACACCATACTTAGAGTTTGAATTATTTAGTGAGTTTTTTTAAGCTTAGATTTGCATATTAGAATATGCTATAGTGTCCCTTCAAGTTTGATTGCATACTCCCCTTGCTTGACGCCCAAGTATAGAAAAATAACAAGCATTCCATGTGTGTTGGTGTGATGAGCAAGCAAGGAAACCAAATAAGAAAGTTTTATGAGTAAGATCCTATCTAAAGGAGGACGTCCCAGCTGAGATTAGCATGATCCCAAGTCTAAAAATATTCTCTAATATTAATTAAGAAATAGACTAGAGAATCAAATATTAGCTCATGAGAATTTGGCAAGCTTAAGTGGGCCTATGAGCAACTTGCATTATTCAAGCTTAGCTATCCACCTTGGTTTGGAAAGTTCAACTTTGTGAGCTGCCCAAGCTAGACGTCCCCTAAGTGCTCACGAATACCTATAAATATCCCCTCATGCTCACATCCATCTCATCCCAAAGCAAATAATTGACACTTCCCTCTTTGCTTATTCTTGTCCTCTCTTTTATTTCTTATACGAGAAGTTCTTATTTTAGTATTTTAAAGAGTTGTTGAAGTAGTTTTGTCGCTGGTTAAAAGTCCTTGAAGTTCTGAAAGTGGTAGATAAGGTTAACCTCTATTGGATTCTACAAAGAAACTCAGATTAAGGTGGAGGGGATTTCTTGAACTTCTATTTTGTTCTTTCAAATTTCTAGCATATTCATGCTTGTTTAAATTCTAATTTTCAGCATGTCTTATTTTAGTTTCAGCATGTTTAATCATATTTTAATTTTAGTTTATCATGTTTTTTTGTTTTAATCACTCATGAGAGCATGCCATGCTTAAAATCCATGTTTAGGATTTAATTCAATGTTTCAAGCACATTATGTGATATTTTCATGCTTTTTTAGTTGTTTAAAATTCTAAAATTTATATTCTGAATTTCTTTCATAATTATGTGAGCTTAAATATAAGAAAGTGAAGATAAGAACTACGTACTATCATAGTGACCTATATGGGTGCTATGGGTGTTCTTAACACATGCTTAGAGTGTGTGGTTGCGTGGCGCAACTAAGAGATACTTGGTATGTGACATCCAATGGAAAGTGATAAAGAAATGTTATTCCACCCTAAATAGGGGTATCCAAATTAAGAACATCAAGGGAGTAAAACCCCTTTCAGTCTTAATGTCAACTAGAACCAAAAAGTTGTGTGAATCACTTAATGCATGAAAGTGTTTGAATTTGGATGCGCTATTGATTTGAATTAATAACTTAGTTGTTTAATGAATGATTCACTGGGCTATGTACTCACCCCTTCTTTCTATTTTTCAGGAAATTGAATTACATGAAGACTATAGATTTTTTAAAGTCTACTTTTAGAAAAGCTTATATTATAACAAAATATTGCCCAAAATTTTGAATTAAAAACTTTCGTTGAATTTTTTTGAATTTTAGAGCTATGTACTTAATCTTTGGATTTGATTTCAAGAATATAATCTTTTTATTTTATTTGAATAAAGATTTGAAGTTTTCCTTTATTCACTTGTACTATCTTGTTGAACATTAAACTCAATGGAAGTGTATTTATGAGTATTTCAATAAGTGTTAGAATAAAAGAATTGAGATGCAAGTTGTATACTTGTAAATGTGACATAGGACCCAACCCACCTTTTGGTTGAGCTTAAACTTGTTTTTAGGGGGTTAGGCTGTTACATGTGCTCACAAAGCAACTTTTCTTTACACACTAGAGGATGGTTTTGTATGTTTTGGCAAGTGTATCTTTCCAATTCCCTAAGGTGAGCACGGTTTGGCAAGTGTGCAAGATATGGTTTCTATTTCATGTATGTGCACAAGATATGATTCTCATTTGGTTTTCTAATTATATGTGAGCACAAAAAGGGTTTGGAATACTTCTAATCTGATTTGGGACATCCATAACAGTAGGATTTTGTGAGCAAGAATCTTTCCTAGTTATTTCTTTACTTGAGCATCACACTTGGTCACATAAGAAACATTTCATTTTCCTTTAGGTGTGCTACTAATTTTGGCCCATGGGAATATTCAAAATCAACAACCTTTCCTTTGGACATCCAACACATTAGAGAGCATCCAAGGTTGAGAATATTCTATTCTTGAACGCTTGTGAGTGCAAGGGACGACTAGGGTTTCATATTGGGGATATGATGGTCATTCCCCTCACATGTGCCAAGATTAGGGTATCTTTTAATTTAAGAAACTTTTCGATTCCCCTTTCTTTGGATGTTGAGCATGGAAATGTTAGTGAGTATGTTATCGAACTTGTGGAACACCAGATCATGAGACTCAATGAGGGTAGCTTAGGCACTTTACATGGGAGTCCACTCTTGGCGCCAAAATGAGAGCATGAAAACTTTCCATTCTTGGTTTTTCTCTTTGGTCGGCCCCTTAGTTCATGGAATCTTCTTGATTTTTTTTGCATGTTTCCTTATTGAAACTTTCTATTCTATTGGGGTGGCAAGTAGGTTTGCTCATGAGCCATTTCTAATCTAGGTTTTATTCAAAAATGGTTATGGTTAGGGTTATGTAGGCATGGGACGTTTTTGGTGTGCACATAGCTTTGGGTGATTACACATTTTTGGGTCCACATGAATTTAAAATAAATTCATGGTTCTCATTTGGCTAAGCATTTTCATGAAGGCCTTAAAGACAGAGAGTTTTTTTAAGCTCAAGCATGTACTTGGTGTTTAAAGTCTAACTTAAAGGGGGGATGTCAAAGATTAAGTTATAAGTGCATGAATCATGTTTAAGGAGGGATGTTAAAAATATACCTATATTTACAGTAAACATGATTCATTAGAAATTAATATGATGAATGTAACTAGGTTTGAACATATTCATATTTTAATAGATCATGAATGAATTAAGAATTAAATTAAGTACATGTACGTATTTAATATAGTGGAATTCATGAACTTAGTGGTTTATGTATATTTAGATCCATGCATGTATTTATTAGGACGAGTCCTATAAATTTCTTACGTATTTCTCATTTGAAATCAAGTAGGATAAGTTCAAGTGTAAGTTCAAGTCTTTCTCTTATCCTTCGATATTTTTCTTATTTAGAATTTGTATACTCACTACTTTCCCAATAGTTTTCTTGGGGAACCATCCAATGAGAATGAAATGCACTCACCCAAAAATTCCTAATAACTTTCATCAAGCTCAACAATGGCGTTGCATGAAGAAAAGAAGCGCATTTTTGTAAATTCATAGCAAGTTGAGGGTGATGTGAAGAATACCTAAGGTCAGCTATAAAATTTCAAGAGTGGGGTGAAAATCACCCCATAATTAGCTCTCTTCACCCCTACCACTAAATTCACCATACCAAATTTTAAATATTGATATATTTACCCCACTATTTTAGAAACTTAACTGCTCTCATTAATCACCCACCAAAACTTCTTCAGTCACTTTCATCGTGCTCATAGCTGGACTGGTCACTGTGCTCTTATCGTGTTCATTTCAGCCATTTTTTTTTCACTAGAAATCGATAGCACCGGCCGTGAAGAGTGAAGTTCCAGCAGTTGTGACGTCATAGCTATGCCACTGCCGCAATTTGAGCCCCGTCAGACTTCAACAAAATCTACCTAAAAAAGCTTAGATCTGGTAAGATGTATATTTTTTATTTTAAAGTTATTTTATCATAGTTTTTTGTGTTTTAAAGTTATTTTATCGTAGTTTTTTTTTTGTTGTAACCTTCATTTTCGTATAGTATTTGCAAGAAACAGAGAAGGCAATGTAAAAAATGGTCTTGACCCAACTGGATTGAGGCTCTTTGACATCGAGCATTTAAATATTACGATATTTATTTTTCAATTTTTGATTTATATGTTTATTTGCATTTAAATATTATAATGAATTAATGATTTATTGTATTTCATGCAAAAATGACACCAAAAAAGACAATGTCTACAAAAAATAAACCAAACATTCAGTCAAAACGTGCATCTTCTTCGAGGCCTCTATTGACAGCATCACAGAGGCAAGCTATGGTGGTGGCAAGGTCTAATCTTCCGTTAGTCAGTGAAAGCTCCTCACATTATTCACAACAACAAGAAGAAAAAGTCGAAGAACATGAAGAAGGTGAAAATGCTCTTAGACATTTTCCTGGTGGTCTATCTGATCTTTCAGTTCTTAAGAGTTTTAAGCACCAAGTTGTTGTAGCAGTATAGAGGAGCGAAGTAATTTTCTATCTTTATATTTATTACATTCAAATATGTTGTTTTCTCAACAATGAATTATTAATAATCTAATTTTTTGAAAAAACAATTTGTGAATGCAACATCAAGGCCCACAGAAGTATATCAACCACGACAATATGATCAAAGCTTGGGATCTTGAATGCCATCCAGAACAGGCTTGCCTACAGGAGTTGATCAATAGATCTGGATTGAGCCCGTTGATCACATGTTCCTATAGCTATGTTAATAGGGTGCTGATATCAACATGCATTGGGAGGTGACATCTAGAGACGAATACATTTCACCTCCCATTCGGTGAAATGTCCATTACACTTGATGATGTCTGGATTCTTCTTGGTATTCCAGTAATGGGCAAATCAATTTTAGTAAAATCGATCAAGTTTGATGGTGCTGTGCAATTGGTGGGCGACTGCCTTGATGTGTTTGAAGAAGAAGCCATTGAAGAGATTAGAACGACTAAAAGGCTTACAATAAGTAAGAGATGGCTAAGGAATCTCTTTGATACGACCAAAGAGAATATAAATGAATATTACAGTGTTGAATCAATTACCAGAGCTTTTTTTTATATCTACTGGGCAGTACACTGTTTATTGATAAAAGTTGTACCTAAGTTCATGTGTCCTTCCTTCAAGTTGTAAAGAATTTGAATACTATCGGGTTATATGCATGGGGAGCAACCGCTCTTGTATTTTTGTACCACCAGCTTGGTAGTACTTCACGAGCCGAGGTCTATTAGGTTGCAGGGTATCTCACCCTACTTGAGGTATGTTTGTTACCCTTATTTAACCTCAAACATTTGTGTTTTCTATATAAATGATAATTGTTTGAATTTGTGATTTTTGTAGGGTTGGATATATGATTATTTTCCCTTTACTCGTCCACGTGTCATGAGGTAAGTATTAAATGTTACTAAAATCTTTTAATAATAAGTATGTGGCTTTGTTGTTTACAACTTAAAGTAGTTATATCTTTTTTAGGTTTACTAGGATCTATATAGGAAGTCAAAAGAGGGTGCACCTATATCGGAGGTGGCTTTTTATATTGGGCTAATTAACTACTTAAAAATTGTAAAGCTATACCACCTCGATAGGTTATTCTAAAAGTTAGGATATGTACAGTCAATACCTAATGCTCCACTTGAGCTAATAAAAGTAGAGCAAAGGGCTACTAAAAATAAATATTTAGTAAAACATATGTTTATTTCGCAATTGTTTAAGAGGTGGCAAAACCATGATTTGGGAGTAATTGTTCAGGGGGATGAGACATATCATCCATGGGACTCAACACCAGGTTACATGGAGCGGTTCTCAATAATATTTCATCCTATTGTCGACAAACCAAAAGCTAAGACTGAGGATGGCAACTAGAATTTGGAAAATGATGCCAACTGGGTAAAAATTCATTATTTATGTTGAACATTTAAACAATTCTGTAATTAGGACTGCACTCGACATTGGGTTATAGTGGAGATCATTGCCTGAAGAGTAGCGGTCATATGATGGAGCATGGAGCTATGTGGACTTAATGATCTATGTGCTCATAGGTATATATTAGCATGGAGGAGTAGTGCATTTCGAGACTGTTGATGAGGCGAATACGCCTTTGAGCACCATTGTGCTAGATGACCCTGGATTGTCACAACCATTTTCACAGGTTTTTGCAAGGAAGCGGAGGGCCTTTTGTGATGCTTAGATCAATATATTTTGTACCATTGTAATGTCTTTAAACAATATTTGAACAACATATTTTGTACCATTATAATAATTAATTTACTTTAGTTAATATTTTAGTTACTTTAGTTTATTAATTACGATCAAAGCCAACCATTATGAGATGAATATTTATGTTATTTCAAATGACATATTTTGGTTTGAGAAAAGAAAATTAAAAGAAAAATAATGCAATATTTGGTGCAACACAAAATTACTAAAAATAACAAACTTATTATATATACAAGGCGTCTTGTGGTACTACGAAGTTAAAGGCTACAAAATTTCTTTCTTGTGGTACTAAGAAAGAAAGATCACAACTTACTTATGAATCCTTTTTTTAATTAATATTGACAGTACAATGGATGAGAATTTAGAAAGAATTTATGTTCATGTCAATGGGTTTAGAGGGTCTCAGGCATTGCTCATATCAATAGGTTTAGAGGCTCTCGGTCGTGGGCATAGGTTTAAAGGGTCTCGGCCACCCAGGGTTGAGACCGTTTGAATGGTCTAGGCCCTATTTGGTTGAGACCCGTTGAACTGATTATGTTAATGGCATTTTTTGTGGCTAGCATCTAAAGCAAGCCGTAATACCCTCTCCAAAACCTTTAATAAGACTGTTTAATTCATTTTAAGCATATTGGTCCCATCATCTTCATATAGGACGGTAAAGCATATGAATTATGTTTTACGCATTTATATCGAAAGTTCAATCATTTATGATGACATATAAATAACTTAAATATCCATTTACATCTAAAATTCATTTATGTATACAAAAGTATTCATTTACATCTTTATTTTCTTGCGAGAGATAATACAATACATAGATGGAACCAAGCTAAGACTCTCCAGGGTAATAAGACTTATAAGTTCTTCACGTTGTACATCTCTTTTTTCATATACATCTAAAATTCTATAGTGGTTGGCCCACCGGTCTGCCCGTGGATACCAGCATATGTGCCACTCTTTCAAAATTGGCAGAATTGGTGAATTTAGCTTGAACAATACCTAAAAAGAATGAAAATAATTAGTTTATACATAATTATTGACCAAATTATAATTAAAGTAAAGTATAAGATGATTATCTTAATCAATTAGTTACCATTAAACATAACCAATCCCGATCATAATTTTTCATTTGAAAAGGCAATACTTTGTTTCTCAGTGGGAAAAATGTCATGCATTGGTCAATAGATAACTGGACTAACACCACATTGAAAGTACTTGCCACTAACCCCATGTCTGGTAGTGTCATCCATTTCTGTAGTGGTGCCAGTGATTGTTTCTAGGTTAATGACTCCTTCATTTTTTACACCTTGGTAGAACCAAGAAAATTGGCATATTGGGCTTCAAAACTGTTAAGCTGGCCAAGCATATCAATCATCACTTGTTGCCAACCATCTTCCCCAAGATCGAGGCCTGCTGCAATGACGCAATACCCACAATTACCATCAGACTTGACATCAACCACATTAAGAATGTGATCATGCCACCCAACATGAAATGCTCCCAGATAGGTCGATGTCATTCTTGACTGAGTCCTTTATACCTTTTGCTTCAAAACTTTCTTTATCATTAAAGAATTGGATGAGGAGCTCGAGCCAATAGATAAAACATATTCAAAATGGGAGGGTTCTCGCTTTGTAAATATGTCCACCTTCTTAGGCCTTCCTTTTGTTTTGATTTTCTCTTTAGGAGGAACAATAGTGGACATGGATGGAGAGACAATCTCTAAAAGTTGTTGCATAATCTTTTTTTTCCTCCCGTTTTCATCCCTTCTCCCGATCTTATCTACGACTTTTTCTAATAATGCTCTATAATTAAAGTTTCATGATCTTATGAGGTAATCAAGGCTAAGCCTTTGCCAATGAACATGAACATCCTCTACACTACAAGAAATTGATGATACAACAACGTCAATTCAACAATGTGCATCAACGACCATTCTAATAGAAGACATACAACAATGTTCATAAAATGTCTATTGTAAAATCTCTAATGTAAAATGTGTACAACAACGTTCACCATGGGAACGTTGTTGAAAATCCATTACAACGAGTAGACGAATGTTGTTCTATGTTATTACAGAAATCGTAGTTGCTCGTTGTCGAATGACACCTTCTACAACATTCGTTAGTTGACTATTGTTAAAAGAATGTAAGTTATTACAACATTCATTCGTGAACATTGTCTATAGTCGTCTATAACAATGTTTTATTTGACCGTTGTAAACGTATTACGTTATACACATACATTATTCATATGTTATACCCATATAATACCACTAATGCATGAATAATGGTATAACCCATGAATGATGGTATAATGTAGGCATAATGATCGAACAATGTGTGTATAAAGATGCAGGGATGACAATAGAATAATGCGTGAATAATGGTATAACCCGTGAATAGTGGTATAATGTAGGTATAATGCTAGAATAATGAACGTATAAAAATGTAGGAATATCGATCAAATATTGCATGAATAATATATATTGTATATATAACACGTGAAATGTGGTATAATGTAGGAATAAATATTAAATAATACGCGTATAAAAATCTAGCAATAACATTAGAATAATTAATTCGTGAATGATGGCATATATATAACCAGTAAAATGTAATATAATGTAGAGATAAATATCGAATAATACGTGTATAAAAATCTAGCGGTAACGATCGAATAATGCGTGAATAATGGTATAAATAACCCATGAAATGTTGTATAATGTAGGGATAAAGATCGAATAATGCCTGTATAAAAATCTAGCAATAACGATTGAATAATCTGTGAATAATTCTGTATATAACCCGCGAAATGTGGTATAATATAGGGATAAAAATCGAATAATACGTGTATAAACATATAGCGATAACGATCGAATAATGCATGTATAAAAATTGTTCTGTTGGTCAATATATCTTACCAAAAATGCGTGAATAATTAATAGTATAACCTAGGTATACCATGTGAATAATACGTGTATAAAAAGAACATCTTTCAATTGCCTAAATGATGCGTAAATAAATGTATAACGTAAGTATAACATCTGAATAAAGCATGAATAATCCAACTGATAACAAATGAATAACACGTAAATAATAATAGAATAATGTATGTATAACAAACCAACTGAGAATAATTATATATATATATATATAATATGTATAGATATTTGTATGTCACATTAATATATTTTATTTGAAATTCAAACAAAATTCGTGGGTGTTACATAACTTAACATATATAAGTTCCTATTGTGCGTATATAATTTATTATATAACACATACATTTTTATTTTTTAGTTCTTATATATATATATATATATATATTTGCGCATTATACAGATGTCATTCCTGAACTTTCGTACCAAGCAACCAAACAATCTTTATACTCGCATTATTATGAAATTATTCTTACATTTTACACCTATTCACTTGCATTATACATGAATTATTTGTTTGTTATACCTGTATTATTCAGTCATAAATAAAGTATATATATATATATATATATGCGCATATTATTCATTTATCTCAGCATTATTATAAAATTATTCTCACATTATACCGCTATTCACACACATTATACATAAATTATTCTTTTGTTATACCTACATTATTCAATCAAAATTAAAGTACATATTATATATATATATATGTGCGCATTATTCTTATCATTTAAGAATTATAAATTTTATAGTGTCAAACATATATACAATCCATCAAAAAGTGTAATTATTATTTATACTCTTATCATTATTAATCCTAATAAACAAAAATAAAAAATTCTATAAGCAAAAATTCTTCTTAAAGGATCATCAAGTCTCATCTTGATACACAATCTAAGCATACAAACTCAAGTTCTTCATTGTTCCAATCTTTATATATACCTACATAAAAAAAGAACTTAATTAGATTAACTTAAAAAAAATAAGAATAAGAGTTAAAGTATTGCGTTATACTTTCCCTTGAGGTTAGCCTATTAGCTTAAGATTTGCGCTGTACTTTCCCTCCCATAGACAAAATAACATTAATCTTGTTCATATTTATGCATGATATACAAATAACATGGTATGTGTGTATATATATATATATATATATATCGTCAACTGAATATTTTTTTTTCCAGTATCTACAAAGGTCAACAACTCACAAAAGGACCCAACTTTGGCATTTTCTTTTCCATTCTCCAAAAATGCCCTCAAATTACCAAAGATTGACTACAAATTCAGGTAGAAAAAAAATCACCTTGGGAAATTCCAAGGAAGCTATAGATCTAAGGATCCAACCATTCAATGGGGATGCTCTAAGACACATGATGTTTGTACATGGAATAATTAAACTACTAAAACAAGTCGAAATCATTAAAAATAGAAACTAACTTGAAAAAATCAAATGCCAGATACAAGCCAGTATGCTTTAAGAAAAAAAAAACATTGCAATATCTAAAGCATTGAATAAACAATCAACTTATTTCATTTATGGTTTTACTCCAATTTGGGGAAAACACATTAAGACATGGTTAAGGTTACGGAAAAACTTTAAAACTTGCAAATCATAGATTTCTTGCTCTAATCTTTTCTTCTTGTCATCAAGTGTTGTCAATTGCTTTTCATGATCTCCAATCAGCAAAGCAACTGTCAATCATCCATCTTTCATACTCTAGTAGATCACAAAAGTATTTTTTCATGCATCTCTTATGGTACTTTCTGAATTTTTGCTCACTGAGGTTACAAATATAATATGGTAGCTAATGAATAATGAAGGTGAAACAAGAAGCGTGCAAATGAAGCATTCAAGATATAACTAGTGCTGAATAGATTACAACAATAAGCACATGATGCATCATAAGCACTATGTTTACTAAAATTATATGATATGTATCTATATATGTCATTCTACCTTCCCATCATTTATTATTGACTCTAGCAAGGCATGCATATTTTTTGAGAGGGAAGTCGATGATTCCGGTGACTGCAACTGCTTTACATTGAAATGTTATTATACTTAAATACGAATAATATGTACATGTGTATGATTCGCACTGGTTAATACAAAAAATTAGGAAACTTTTATTGAACGAATGATTTTGGATATTTTGTTAAACTATGAGTAGCATGTTTAAAAGCACTGATTATTTAGGTATTCTTTGCAAAATATATATTAATTATTTAATTGGCATACTAAAACTATTTATGTTTGTGTTTGCAAAACTAAAAATATTCCCCTAACATTAAAATTATCTAAATTTTTGTGCTATTAAATATATAGCCAACTAAGTGAATATCAAATTATGCAACAATTTTTATTAATATTATGTAAGTGTGTCATTGAAAACACAAACAAATAAAAGTGCTTGCACCAGTCTATGTCCCAAGATCTTACTACACCAAATGCCCTGATAGGTCCCCATCTCAGGGTTGCACCTCTTGTATATTGAGTGATCACACAATTATGCATGGGGCCTTATCAAATTCACGAAAACCATTTTTTAACTCAAGATATATATATATTACTATGCATGCAAATAGTTTCCGAAGACATGTTATGCAATAAATTAACATATATTTTGCAAAGAATACATACATAATCAATGTAGTTAAACATGCTACTCATAGTTCAACCAAATATCTCAAATCATTTATTCAATAAAATTTTCCTAATTTTTTGTATTAATTAGTGCAAATCATATACATGTACATATTCATATTTAAGCATAAGAACATTTCAATGTAAAGCAGTTGCAGTCAACGGAATCATCAATTTTCCTCTTAAAAAAATGCACACCTTGCTGGAGTCAATAATGAATGATGGGAAGGTAGAATAACATATATAGATACATATCATATAATTTCAATAAACATAGTACTTATGATGCATCATGTGCTTGTTGCTGCAATCTATCTAGCATCCAACCTTGGCAGAGTATCTATTTTTAGGTTTAACAATATATTGATATTCCTGCAAGTATATAATACAAGAATAATATGTTAAAAAGTGTATAATAACAAAATAAAAAGGTATATATAATGTGAGAACAATATCGTAGTTCAAAGAAAGTTGAACAGACCACACAACCATTCACTATCACATTCAGACAAATACGAATACAAGATTTGGAAGAGTGTGATGTACCTAGTTCTCAGCATTTACGGTTGTTCTATTGGGAGAGGATGAACACTCGCTCTGCATTATAACAGTGGAAATCGCAAGTAAATGAATAACTAAATCGAAAAATGAATCGAAGAAGACAGAAAGATTAGGGCACAAAAATGGAAATAAGCTGAATCAAAAACTAAATCACTAGTAAATGAAGTGATTTGCGCGCATACATACATACATACATATGTGTGTGTGTGTGTATGGTATTTTAGAATGAATAATTCAGGTATAACAAACGAATAATACATGTATAATATTTGAATAACAAGAAAATATACATGAATAGTGGTATAATGTGAGAATATTATCTGACTAATTCAAGTACAAAAATTGTTCAGTTGTATGGCAAAAAAATTTGAAAAACGAGTAATCCATGCATATATATATATATATATATGTGTGTGTGTGTGTGTGTGTGTGTGTGTGTGTACTTTAATTTTGATTGAATGATGCAGGTATAACAAAAGAATAATTCATATATAATGTGCGTGAATAGCGGTATAATGTGAGAATAATTTCATAATAATGTGGGGATAAAAAAATAATGCGCGCACATACACACACACACACACACATATATATATATATACACTCATTATATATGTACCTTATAAGAACTACAAATAAAAATGCATTTGTTATATAATAAATTATATACGCACAATAGGAACTTATATATGTTAAATTATGCAACACCTACGAATTTTGTATGAATATCAAATAAAATAAATTAATTTGACATATATATATATATATATGTGCCCTGTTTGAGATTAGGGGATAGACTATGTGTTTCTAGCTCTGGACAGGCGAAAGGAACCCTACTGGACGAGGCACACCAGACTAGATACACTATGCATCCAGGTGGGGATAAGATATATCAGAATTTGAAGAAAACCTTCTGGTGGAGAGGGATGAAGCGAGACATTGCTCGATACGTCTCCCGGTGTCTGACTTGTCAACAAGTGAAGGCCGAACACAAGAAGCCATCAGGATTGTTACAGCCACTTCCAATACGAGAATGGAAGTGGGACAGTATTGCGATGGACTTCGTCAGCGGCTTGCCGAGAAATCTGAGAGGGAAAGACACTGTATGGGTCATCGTGCAAAATCCTTGATAGGGAATTGTAGAATGACCTACATACTTGCAAAATGTGCAAGGAATGACCCTTATATTAGAGGTATGATGAGGTGAATAAACACATGAAAGAATGATAGAAATGTGAACCCAGAAATTCCTGTAATTCGGCTGAAAATTTGAAAGTAAATTAAATAACCAAACCTCAGTGTTTTGAGCTAAAATTTGATTGAGAAATTTCTAAGTATGTCTAGAATATGCACACCAAATTTCAGAGCATTCTAATATGGATAAGTAGGTCAAGGCAAACAATCACTACCTGTCACATAAAATCCGAGAACACACAGACCCTGATATGTCAATTAAAAATACTATCAAATTGAGTCCTAAAATTGTGATTTAAAATTTTGGGGAAGATTCAAGGAGTCTAGAATAGATCTACAAAAATTTGGCACAAATTAGATGCATAGATTACTCACAGAAAAATTGGCAAGCTCGCTGTGCAATAGAGCAAAGAACCCAAAACTTGGCTAAGTGTTGGGATTTTAGGGATTTTGACCCAATTTTGACCTAGATGGCCTATGTTGACCCAATTTGGGCACAAATTGACCAAAAGTGAGACCATACTATGTGCATTGGCCTAAGCAAAAAGATCACAAAAAACTCATAATGTTTGTAGCCTTGAAGGCAATTGATCAACATGACATCAATGCATGAATAGAGGTACATACTATTCATGTTATTCAATTCAAATGTTTGTAGTTAATCTACAACCTTAAGCTCTATTTTAACTCTAATTAACCATAGTTAACAATTAATCATGGTTGAAAAACCAGTTGAGTTAGCTAGAATACCACATAAATTGAGGATAATTAAAAAATTAATTCGAACATCAAACAATTGAACTAGGCGATGAGATCAATGTCAAGGGCTTCAAGGAGATTTAAAAAAAAACAAAAAAAGTGCAGCACACCACACCAAATGATGCAATGCTTCATTGTGCATAATTGATAGATATAACACCCAAATTCTCTACCTTTTCATTTAAGTCGCATCTAGGTCAGGCGGGGAAAAACATGCCCATTCAACATAAATCATCAGACACGTGTCACTACCGAGAACCAAGACTGTACTATCACACATTCTAACATCATCCACCACCTTTTGGACATATTAGATCTCATACAATTCACTTATCAATCTCTTGGACATACCAAAGGATATGTCATGTAATAATAAAAGATAACTAAACAATTTAGTCATCAAATTTCATATTTTAAATTCGACAATATTTGAGATGAAATCTCCAAGTAAAATCTATAAAACATGGCCTATGTGGCCAGAATTTAAACTATAAAGAGAGTCAACAATGAAATTAATATAGAGGGTCACATGCCCAGTCTAAACCAAATGCTAATAATGGAAATCACATAAGAACCTCCACAGCGAGGTTTGCAACTAACTAACACGGTACTTAGAAGTGTTATCAATTTGACCGCCTATAGGGTTAGTTGATATGGAAAGCTGGTAAGCTCTTGAGCCTAGTGGATCATACACAGTACATGCATAACATTATTTAAACAAAAAATACAGAACATGCAAACACTTATCACATGTTAGGCATTTCAAACATTAGATTGTTTAACAGTTATTAATTAGACTGAAGGGCTTAATCCTGATGTTCTCTCATCATCATCATATCGAACGGAAAGAGGGAAAGTGCAATATTTACCAAATTCCAATGGGCTATAGGGGCATGCCCATCACCCAACCTAAGAACGAGAGACACATCCATTGCTCCATCTCCAAGAACTAGGGTCACACCCATCGTTCTATCATCGAAAACTAAGAACAAACCCATCATTCCTTATCACGAGAACACACACAGTGATTTCTCATGGATAATCGCACCAGTACGTGATTTAATTCTCAATTTATCCTTATTTAAAAATCATCAAGCATCTCATAACTAGCATGGTTATCACTTTATCATATATGATACTTCATCATACAAGTAATTTAATTATGCTAATCATCTCATGAAAGTTCAAATAAAACAATGTTCATGTCACGATACCAAGGTACATAAATATCAACACGGGCACATAAATCATGTTATTCAGTATTCATGCAATCATGTCAATCGTACATCATAAAATAACATTTTAGCATGCTCCTGAGTATTCATAATAATGTAAACACACATCATGTTCAACATTTAAAACTTAAATAATACTAGGGAGCAAGGTAATCACTTCCACCTATTGTTTCGTTCCCTTGGGCCCTCTTCTTGTTTCTCCAATTACCTTGAATCCTCAACTTCTCAAGATTAAAGCTATTTTTCTTAGTTTTTTATACAATTCTAAATGTTGTTAGATCATAATCTAATGATTACGTAGTCATGGTTGTGTGTGGTATGAAAAAGAATCACAATAGATATGCAAGAGTGTGTTTTCACTTCGGTGTACTATTGTAAAAGAGACAGGTACTGAGGTAACCAAAATGTATAGGTGAGGAGCGAAGAGAAGAAATCAGTGCATTATCACAGTAATGCTTCGCATTATTGTAGTAGCCAAATTGTATGGTGAAAAGATGAATGAGGTCTCGAACACATTATAGCAATAGGCTACCACAATAACCAGAGGACCTTAGTTGCACTGTTGTAGTAGTCTGTGTACTTCCATTGCACTACCGCGATAGTTATGAGACTTTCTAGAAAAATTGCATGTACGTACGAGTTCTTCTTCCTCTCGTTCATGATACTTCAATACAATAACTTAAAGCTTAAAACATGCATTATAATGTATAGAAGTATGCCATACCTTGATCTTGTGTTGTGCCTCTTCCTTTTTTTCCCCTCAGAAGGATGTCTCACACACTTCTAATGATCTTTATATCAAAAAAGACGTGTGTACACTTAGAAAACATGGAATAGTGATGAGAAACAAGTATTCTATGCGAGAATTGGTGTTCACCTCATCTGCAACAATTCTTGAAGTTGCAACAATCGAACTCCTCATCGAGATGCAGTTCTTCTTCACTTTTTGCTTGAGAAACTATTGGGAAGAATTGGGATGGGTTAAAATCAACATAGAACTCGTAATCGTGCATTACCGTGGTAATCTACCATTGCAGTCATGGAGTTCTTCACTTTTTGCTTGAGAAACTATTGGGAATAATTGGGATGGATTAAAATCAACGTAGAACTCGTAATCGTGCATTGCCGTGGTAATCCACCATTGTAGTCATGGAATACGTTAAATTTCTAGGTTTTTCTGGGAGTTGTTCGCATTACCACGGTAATCTCAATCATTACCGTGGTAACCAAAACCTTTTATGTTATATTCATATTTTCATCGATATTTTTCATATTTTTTTCCAAATTTATATTATTTTCATAGGTTATTTTGGGTCCTTAACACTTGTGTTATATGATTATAAAAAACTTATGCTTTCTCTTATTTATTTAAACTATTTATTTCATATTAAGAAATTCTAAAATTATGTAAAAGATTTATTGACTTTTGGGATATTACAATAGATGAGCTACCAAATGTGTAGTGAACCATGCAATACCAACCCACTTTGCCTTGTTTTTTCTATGTCAATTGAAGGATGATCAAGGTGCCAGGTATCCACATCATAAAAGCTCACACTTCGAGCTTTTCAACTATGTATCATACACCCCAAGAGCCTCTCACTTCATTTAATATGACTCAACCAACACTTAACTTTTTCCCTGCTTGCTTAAGCAAGCTAGCACGCCCCAATGATAATGAAATGGACCTCACATAATTCTGGGAAACTACCATAACCCTCTCCACTAATATTTACAAGGTTTACACCATCCCTCATGGCTATAAATTATTTTTATGTGTAACAAAGGATGTCCAAATATTTAGTGTAGTCATTTATAATAACAAGACAGTATGGTTTTCTACCTCAACTTTGTATCCGGTTGGTCCACAAATTCATGTGGATTGGTTATAATTCTCTTTAAATAAAAAACTCTTTCTTGGTCTTGAAAGAAGACTTAGAATGTTTACCTGTTTGACATGGTTCACAAACTTTGTCTTTCAGCGAAATCGCTTAGGCAAAACCTAATCTAGTTGACCTAGACAGGGTATCCATTCTTATGTGGGCAAGTCTCCTAAGCCACAACGATGTATCATCATGCTGGTAACACATAAAACAAGGAACATTTTGACAACTTATATTATGCAAATCAGTAATATACACATTTTTTATCCCTTTTGGCAACAAAAGCAGTTTTACCGTAATCATATTTCACTAAAATAGTGATTTGTCTCAAAAGAGATAACATAACCATTTTCATATAATTGACTTATGGTCAAGGGGTTTTGCTTCAAAGCTTTAACATACAAAACATCAAATTTGGTTAATGGATCGTTTACCCACTGCGCCAATGCCAACAACCTTTCCTTTTTTTCATTATTGGCAAATGTTATATCACCTCTATGCATTGAGCTAGGCTCATGAACAAAGATTTGTCACTAGTCATAGGACATGAGCAACTACTGTTAAGATATCAAATATCTTGTCATGTACTAGCCTACATTATATAAAATATTTTTGAGTTTGGTACCCAAGCGGAGCAAACTTGCAGGTAGTCAACATCTTGCTATAGTATAACCATTCAAAATTCACTATTATAACGTTAGCACCTTGAGATAAACTGAGCTAATGAAAACTCTTTCATCAATAAAATTTGACTAAATAACTTGATCAAACCAAAATTAACTTAATCAAATATTTTATCGAAAACCACATGGAAATTCTCGTGTCTTATAGTTTCAATTCATTTGAAATCTCTTGATTTTGGATTTGATATGAATCAAACACTTCCCACAAGATCAGTAGATAAACAAATAAGTATATTTGAATAATCAAGACATTATTCAGTTGTGGGATTCGTTGAGATAATAGAGAAGTATATCTCACGCAAACTGAAAATATGATTAATGTTAATTTTCTGTTAGACCCAGCTAAGAATAGTTTGGCATGCTCTAGCCATCTACCTCCCTAGACCACATGCCACCAGTATGAACAAAAAAGCAAGTAAGAAAGAAATCACCTTGTCGAAGCCCCCCTTACTATTAAACTTATTGATCAATTTTCAATCAATCACCACTATGTAAAGAGAAGAAATGCCTGACCATGAAAAAAGAACCTTAGCATAAAGACCAGTAGCTAGACTTATACCCTTAGTCATTAATTGACAGGAAATTTGAATTGAAGATTAAGGCATGTATCTTGCTTTTGTTGTTAACAATTGTACTTTGGAAGAAATCATAAACGACTTTTATTATCTCCTCTTCGATCACGTCCCAAGATTTTATGAAAGAAGCTTATAAAACACCTCGAGACCTAAGGTTTTATTCTCTTCATAACTAAAAAGGACGACTTTAACTTCTTCCATGTCACATGGTCTTTCTATGATGGATTGATATTCTAATAAAATCAAGTCCATTGTAGATAATCTATCCTTCGAGAATGAAGTAAACGAACTGAGTTTGAAGTATATAATTTTTTGAAATAGCCCTCCTCCAACACTACATCTTTAGATTCAATAAGTGCATTGTCCACTTTTTCACTCTTTAATACTATGATTTTTACGTCATTTACTTTATAAAATGCTATGAAAAAGATTTTAGTTTTGCTTTCTGATAAACCATCTCTTTTCTCTAAGATGCACCTAGTTAGATTAATCTTGATGGTTGGTGTTGAATGCCCGCAAGTATACGGGATCGCAATAGTAATACCGGTGAGACCGAATATCGTCCTCAGGGAAAAAGCAATTGTTTGTGTAAATCAAAGCCCAATCTAATGTTGGTTTCAGTTTTATCAAGATATTCAAATCAAGTTTACAAGTAATTAAGCTAAAT
>JAJIYU010002942.1:0-28295 GCA_030144865.1 Tinospora cordifolia | reverse complement strand
ATATATATATATATATATCGAAATTCGTATCATTATCATATCGAATTTTTGAAAAAGACCTTTCTTTCTTTCTCTCTATATATATATATGGGCATTGATGATGAGAATGTATAGTGGTGAATCTTTTGTATCATATCCTATCTTGAACTCTTGGCCAATAGCTAGGCGACAAATAATAGTGGAATTCAAGAAGATCTGCTTCACACTACCAAATCTCGTAATACATAAAAGCAAGGCCTTGGAGCTATCTTTATTTTGAAAAATTTTAATAGGTCACCACTATACATGTTGGACGCACGTGGGCAATATAAAATTAGGGTGGTGTTTGGAATTAGAATAAAAAATAAAAAAAAATCAGATTACATCTTGGTTGTATGAAGAAAAGGAAAAAAGAAAAGAAGAAGATGAGTAGGAAGAGAAAGGATGATGAGGAGCGAAGGAAGATGATGAAGAAGAAAAGCAAGAAGAGGAGAAAAATACTCCTATCTTATCTCATGTTTTACAACAAATAATCCTTAAAGCATAAATATGCTTATTTTATCTATTTAATATATATATATATAATTCGACATATGATAAAAATATTTAAAAGTTAGCATATATAACATCATCCTTAATATAAAATATAACAATATTAAACATGTTAATTTTATATTGCTATATCATAATCATGCCATATTATATTTGTATTATAATGTTATAATTACAAATTCAATTGTAACATATTTGAGTAACATATCATTATTATAAACTCAAGTTCGATAATTTTGTGACTATTTGAGTTTAACCCTATATTGTGACTCAATATTATACTAAAAATAGAAGTTGAAATGGATGTAAATACTCATGTCTTTGCACCTCCTATCATCCTCCAATTCCACATTTTAAGGGCTACTTTTTGTGAAAAACTTATTTTAGGTATATAAAGATGAAAGATAAGGTAAAAATTATGGGGAAAAATCTATTAATTTTGGTGTGTGTAAATGAAAGATAGATAGGATTAAAATTGTATTAATGTTTATTTGTTAGGGGATAATTTATGACATACAAATAAAAAATTTGAAGATTTTAATGTATTTTTACATGAAAATTTTCCAAGTTCCTATTTTTGTGATTAAGATTCCTTAACCAATATGATCCTAAGAAATGTATTGGATTATACTCACAGTCATGCTTTAATAAGCCAATGAAATGGAAATTTTTCAACAAATTAAAATCATATTGTATTTAACAAATTTCTTATTACTCTCACACTTATAAAACTGGTGCTTTAGTACAAAATATTTGCCAGCTTGACCACCAATTTTAAAGTGTTAAAAAGATCATTTAAGTATGAATAGCAATAGTTTTATTTTGTGCTATAGAATATAATTAGCCTATACCACCTATTCATTTATTTAATGAAATCTCATATACAATTAATTATTTATTTATATAAAAGCTTCTTATATACACCTATTTATTCATGATTATTTGCTCAGTACTTAACATAATTATCTTTCTCAATTGTACTTGACGGTCAAAATATATTCCAAGGTGATGATTGTCTTATTTATTTATTTATTTATATTATTATTTATGCAATGTAATATACGTATGTGTGTGTATTATTGTATTAAAATTAAATAACGCACGGTTCTTTGTTATTAATTAATGTTATTTATGTATTAATTCTTAAATTCTAGGCTGGTTATTGACATCCCTGCAATGGCAGTAGCTAGTTTTGGTAAGTAATGCAATAATCATCACACACTCACACACTCTCTCAATATATTAGGCGTAGACACACACATATATACAAATAGGCATGATAATATGTCATGGTAATTATCAATCTTAATTAATCTTTGTTTAGAGTTTATCATACCCAAAACATAATTATTACTATTCCTCTATGATATGCTGCATTAACATAGATTGGGTTCTCATCTGTGCACAGTTAAAACTCAACGGAGGCATCATAGATACTTAATAAGTGGGCATATTCTAATAACTGCTCTTCTTGAGACATCTATTAAGCTAAATAAGTTGATTTTATTCTTTCTTACTTAATGTGCAAGCCATAATACTTGCTTTTCCCGAGTGTCAACTAAAAAGGTCCTATATCAAATCCATTACCATCGTTTGGCCTTTCGTCATTGAACATCATTACTAGAAGCTCATAACATGCATAATTGGTCTTGAGAATAATATTTGGAACGTCCTTATTCCTAATTATCCACTGATGATAACTTTATCCCAAATCGATATTTGCTAACACCTTGGCTCATTTTTAGCTGATCAACAAGACATTAATGCGAGGGAGAGGGTGCTTTTATTAAATGTCACCCAATTGAACTATTTGTAAATTGTACTTAATCAAAAACTTCCATCCTTTCGCACAAAGAACATTATGGATTCGTAGGATGACACATTATGGGTAATGAAATCTTTCCTCAACAAATTCTTGTGCTAAAGCTTTGGTTTTGTAATTTTTTGGTGTCATATAGTATGGATCCATCGATCTCTTGCATTACGATAAGCCACCTGCATTAGGTAAGCCAGCTAGCTCTATTGTGGAATACCTCAAGAAATTCACAAATTATAAGAACAACCTCCAACTTATGCCTAAATAGTTTGTTATCAGTGGATACTATCCGATCCAGAATACATTTCTCATCCTAAATCACCAATCTACTCGGGGTACCTATTTGTACTAACCTTGAAACATCATAAGTCTAGTCACTCATCTAATCTATCTTCTCATGTGATTTAGTTCAACTTTTTTGTTCATTATTCATATATGCCCTTCACACAAAATTTGTGTACCATCAAGAGAAAAGATAACTCCTTAGGCTATCTATTCAGTGTAGGACAAATTGACACATTTTCATTTGATTAGTTCAAATATCAAACGTAGGAGATGGTTTTTTAGACTATTTCCAAGGTCTATCCTATTGGAGTCTTCAAGTTTTTGAGATTGACCCTAGCCTAGACTATGTATCTTCAATCTAGAGCCTATGGGTTATGGTTTTACCACATTCTACTACACTACTCTAACAATTTAAGAGTTGGCCCTATCTTTTAACTTTAGGCTCTTTTATTTGGCTAGAAATATAGTTTTGTGAGGGTATCTATTAGGCTTTTGAACTCATTGGCTTCTAAACAAAATCATGCTATGCACATAAACTTAGGTCTAATGTTGTCAGGACTCCTTGACAACCTCAAGGACAGCTCGACTGACGCCATAATTCAATAAGACAGTTTCATATCTTGCTGAGTTATAGTGAAGTCTTTCTTATTCAAAATCAAATTGAATTAAAAATACTAAATCATTCAAAAAACTAAAAATGGTGCAAATATTGTTAAAAATACAATAATAGGTTGGGTGGATTAAAATCACAAATATAGTAGGTAGGGATACAAAATAACTAATTGAAACATGCCAAAAATCTATATATAGGGCTCAAATGGTGTCACACCAGTAGTGGATTGGAAAATACTTTCATAGGTAAATTTCAAAGGAATGTACTCTTCCCAATTTTTACCAAACTCTTGATATACATGCTCGAAACATAGCCTCAAGAATGTGGATTAGTCTCTTTGACTATCCATTTGACTGGGGATTGAATGTTGTGTTGAGGTTCACCTTCATCCTTAATTGCTTTTGTAGACCTTGCCAGAATCATGAGATAAATTAGGGATTCCAAATAGATAAGACGGACATGGAGACACCATGTACTATGACTATTTTCCAGATGTATAATCGACTTAGTTGATCTACCATGTCTTTGCTATATATAGATTAGAAATGCATAGACTTAGTCAACCTAGATCATATCATATTGTCATGGAGCTCTACATAGTCCCATATAAATTCCATTACTATATGTTCTCTTTTCCACTCAGGAATGCTAAGTGGTTGCAACAATCCTCCCAATTTTTAATGCTCATCTTTAACTTGTTGACAACTATCACTGTGTTGAATGTAGAGGGTTTTATTCCGCTTCATCCCTAAACGTTAATAAATGTGGTTGGCATCTTGATAAATTTTATTTGCTCTTAAATAAATGATGTATTTAGATTAGTCCAATCCCACATAAATGACCAGTTTTAGGCAAGAATTGACCAGTACTTATAGTTTGCCTTTTAAGTCATAGCACACCATCATTATCAAGTGACTGCTCCTCTTGAGGCCTCAGCCGAACCCTAAGTATAACATAACGAATTTTAAATTTATTCAAAATTAAAAAGTTATATGTTTTTTAAAATAAAATGAGGAGGTCATTACAATTTCTCCCTTCTAAATAAAATTCCATCCTTAAAATTCGCACCATTACACAAGATTAGTAAAATATTCTGTTGTGTAGTCTTCTCTTTCCTACTTGTATTGTTCATCACCATGTATTTGTCATTTGACTTTGAGTATTATAATCTCTTTATTTCTTAATTTCTTCATGGCTTGGTCTACGATAGCTTAGGTGTATCTTTTATCAAACTATCTGATTGTAGCTTATTTCTTCTCCAATCCAATACATGTGAAGGGTTTGCATAGTATTTCCTCAGTATTGAGACAAAAAACATTATGTACACTAGCTAGTTGAGGTGGTAATGTCAATCGACAAGCAAAAAAGACCAATCTTTTTTAGAATCTCAAATGGTTCAATGTATCTAAGAGCTAGTTTACTCCAAATACCAAATCTAGTGTATCTTTTTTGAGATGAGAACTTCAACAATACATGGTTACCTACCTTGAATTGTACAATTTTTCTTTAATTATTGGTGTAGCGCTTCTACATATCCTGATGATTTTCTTTGTTCGTTCATGAATAAAATTTGGTCCCAACACAACCTTGTTTTCCACTTTAGCCCAACATGCCAAAGATCGATAACATCGTTTGCATAGGGCTTTAAATGGTGCCATACTATTACTGAACTAAAACCTAGTAGTATAGGCAAATTCACACAAAGGTATGCAATCTTCCTTCTTGTTGTTGTTACAACAACTTTAAGTGTACAACATTGCTATAGTAATGTGATAGTATTAATCGAAGATCGTCCTCAGGGAACAATTTTTATCCAATAATCTTAAATCCTAATTTATTATTCGTCTGAAATTTATTAAGGCCAGACATTGTAATTTGGAAATAATTAAACTAAACAAAAGAGAATTTAAATAATATTGGATTGAAAACAATATGAATTAATACCTAGGATCATAAATCTCTCATATAATCCCCTTTAATTTTTTTACTTTACTCATCTATTTCTTACTTTTGTAGGTAATGAGACTTGTTATTAAAAACCTCTCTCGATTGTATTTTAAAATCTATTAGCTAATTTCCTAGTACCCTCTCCTGAATTGAATAAACCAACGCAATAAGTCCTAGTTTCACTTGCAATCTCTCATAAGATCAAAGATCTCCCAATTTAGTTGATCTTTCTGGGTCTTTGTTTTGATGATCAAATCATCAAACCTCTCTCTCGAGTTAGTTTGACAATCTAGAATCATCTTACCTATGGCTAGTAGACAAGAAACATTAAACACACAAAACATAAACCAAAACTAAGAAATAGATTAATTAAATTTTGAAATAAAAGATTCCTACAATCGAATTACATCCTAGAAATAAATCCTTTTAGCCTGAAATAGAGTTTGTGACACAAAACATCTAATTAAACTTGTAAGAAATCATACAAGATATGTGATCTTTTTTTGCACTTTGCTTTGTTTAATGTTTTGTCTCCTTGCTTGCTCTTAGTTTTTCAACTTTGCTAACTCTATTTCTTGTCTATTTATACCTGAACACTTTTTCATTTGAAACCCTGAGTTGCAAATCCTAAAAACATGTTTTTAATCGCACTACTATGGTAACATATCATGGTAGTCTCGGCCACTTAAAATGCTAAAAATTCACAACAAAATGTCAAAAGTCGCATTACCGCGATAATGCTTTTGTATATTGAATTTTTCCTCTGGTTACCGTGGTAGGGTACCACGATAGTGAATCTTTGTAGTGGTTTCTGTTCTGGTTACCATAATAGTGTGTTGTGTAATGATTTTACACTGTTTCCTTTGTTAATTGTTTTGGTTACCATGGTAATCAATGAAATCTCTATAATTCTGACTTTTCCAACTTCTTCTTATACAATCTCTAATTGACTTGAGCTTGCACAATCATTAAAAACCTTTCTTAGGCCTTATATCACTAGTATGATTGTATATAAACAATAATGAAATTTTTTAAATGAATGAATAAACATGCAGTGCTTAAATAAATGCTCATGCACCTAGTTATAATCAAATATGCTTTGTTTACTACTAAACCCATGCAAAAACATATGTAATATGCCTATGGTATACACAATATACTATGTAACTAACAAAATACCCCCAAAAGTAAACTATTATTGTCCCCGAACAATAACTCAAACTCTAGAATTTAAAATCCATTCCATGCATAATTACGTTAGCTTTCATTCATCATTGTGGCATCCATTTTCCATACATTTTGTTTGCGATTCATCAATAATTCCCTAGGGCCTTTCTGGTTATCTAGAATTTTGGTCCATCCCTCATTCTTCCTCAGCTTATCCTCGTCTTTTGGTAACTCAATCCTCCTAGACCGTGTAGGTGAGTTATAGTCACTGTCCCACTCATAAAAATCCTCTCCGAATACCTAAGTACACAAACTCTCTTCTATCTCTTCTCTACTTAAGTAAGACTATCATCAGAATTAGTAGTCTTTCTTAGGTTGTAACATGGCGTAGCTCTAGGAATGAGTGTGATTAAGTATGGAATTGAATTCAAACTCAAATGTACACCCATAGCAATGATGACAACCTTCTTTTTTTATATTTTTCTTTACATACTTGATCCCCTGCTGTATACTCCTCTATATTTTATAAGTCCATACCCCCAACCTTATTTTCATTGCTCTCCTAAACTTATGTATTTACATGCACTTCAATTTTTGCCCATATATACACCCATATAGAATAAGTATAACAACCCGAACTTACTACGTACCAATATTGTCCTCACCTTAGCCATCACTGACTGGATGCAGGGTTTTATTCTTGGCAAGACGCAAACTTGAGTCTCCCAAAAGCGCTCGATACGAGTAACTATGTGTGTATGTACTCATAGCCCAGTATCAACTCTTAGGTCCAGCCGATGTGAGATTATTATAATCCCCTCCCTTAGAAGCCATCTCGTCCTCGAAATGCACACCCATTATGCCCAGAGCTTGCTTTGGAAATCCCATATCGGTCCGACTCCATGGGGAATTCCTGGTCTAAGTGTGCATTCGAGGGTACCTCATTGTGCTGAGTGCTTTTGGGAGACTCAAGTTTGAGTCTCGCCAAGAACAAAACCCTGCACCCAGTCAGTGGTGGCTAAGGTGGGAACAATATTGTACGTAGTGGGTCTGGGTTGCTACAAATGGTATCAAAGCTGCTCTAGGTGTGACTACGGTGCGAGTCCTGAGGACAAGAATGCTCCAAAGGGGGTGGATTATAATATCCACATCGATCCAACTCTAGGGGGATTCCTCGGCAAAATGTACATTTGAGGGTATCTCATTATGCTGAGTGTTTTTGGGAAATTCAGGTTCAAGTCTTGCCAAGAACAAAACCCTACACCCAGTCAGTGGTGACTAAGGTAGAGACAATATTGATACGTAGTGGGTTCGAGTTGTTACAAATGTTATCAGAACTACTTTATGCATACCAGAGGTGTGAATCTCGAGGACGATATTGCTCTCAAGTGAGGTGGATTGTAATATCACATATCGGTCCGACTCCAGGGGAATTCTTGGGCTAAATGTGCATTTGGAGGTATTTCATTTTGCCGAGTGCTTTTGAGAGACTCAGGTTTGAGTCTCACCAAGAGCAAAACCCTACACCTAGTTAGCAGTGGCTAAGGTAGGGACAATAGCGATACATAGTGGGTCCGAGTTGTTACAATTGGTATCAGAGCCGCTCTAGGTATAATGGCAGTGTCAATCCTGAGGACAGGATTGTTCCAAAGGGGGTGGATTGTAATATGCCGCATCGGTCTGATTCTAGGGGAATTCCTGGGTTAAATGTGCATCCGAGGGTGTTTCGTTATGCCAAGTGCTTTTGGAAGACTTAGGTTCGAGTCTTGCCAAAAACATAACCTTACACCCAGTCAGTGGTGGCTAAGATGGGAACAATATTGGTATGTAGTAGGCTTGGATTATTACAATAACGAAGCTCAACATTCATCAAGAGTATTTTATTAGTTATATATATATATATATATATTAAACAAAAGTCATGTATACTAATGATTGCATTCCTCCCTTCTTCACATCATCACACAAGATATTTTCATCACCATGAATGCACATAAATAGGTTCATAATGAACATGCATGAAATGTAATGTGTTTATGTATTGTTTAGGTTCGTCACAAAGACAAAGGTTTCAAGGCTCAAAATTGTTTGCAAAAGGTTTTTTAAATGTTGGAACTGACCTTTAGGCTAAAACTCAAACAATGATGACTTACTTCATTTTCCTCCTGGGGTCATCCCTAAGCGATGTTCAAAATAGATTCAATTATTTCAAGAGTTTGTGAAAAATTTTCTCCACTTTTGTTATCCACTCCTTACTTTTCTTAGTTTTCAGATTCTCAATTCAACTAAAACTAAAGGGCTTTGTAAAGGTTAAATTTTGGACAAACCAAGCAAACAAACTAGATGAATGTACCATTTGTTCTTTATCTCATCACATTACAAAAATATTCTCTACATGCTCATGTCCTAACTCTAAATGCCTAGACATCTTATGATTTCTATATGCCATAACAAAATTTCAATAATAACTATGTGATATGCTTATAAATATACTTTTACAGAAGAAATGTGTAAAAGCAATATATTAAAAAAATATAACCTGAACCTCAAGAAGATTGTCCTCAGTGCACCCCCAAACTTAAACTTTGCCTTGTCCTTAAGAGCACAACTTCATTGTAATGCATGTAGAAATAAAGGAGAAAAACACTTGAGGCAAAGTTAACCTGTGCACACACTTGTAGCTCAAGATACATGCAAATCAGACAAAGAAGCAAACATAATTAGCAACCATTCCAAAAATATTACATGCAGTCAATAAGAAAGCATGAGACAAAATTAGTATACAAACAAGTCTTGGTATGATAAGTAGCTAGACATTAGTAGAAAAAAAACATATGAAAACACCCCATAGAAAATAAAAATTAGGCATCATCTCCAAAAAGCTAAGCCTTTGTGACATGGTGCACATCATTCTCACCGTAATCAACATTGTCCTTGTCTTGACGTGCAGGGGCTCCATATCTGCCTGACATACAGTGTGCTATGAACTCTGGAGGCGGATTTGTCTAAGCTAGCTTGGGCAGATCTTAAATAAGCATCTAATAAGGTAAGACATCCCTTGGAGAAGCTGGTCATCACAATCAAATGCTCCAGAACTAGAAGCTGCAGCTGTAGTAGGGGTAGCTTCCTCCTCTTCACCGAGGTAGTGGTGAACATCTTCACTATGATGTGATCCTTCAGCCTAAAAGTGGGCTCACTAGATGGCCATGTGACACCAACCCATTGACATAGAGAAGTGATCTCAGTCGGGTGAGGTAGATCGGCATTCGACTTGTCAATGCTATCGCAAATCGAATTTGCAATTACTTGGCCCACATTGATAAAAATTCCTTTTAGAATGCAGTTGACTAGAACTACCCTATCAATAGGTACTATGTTGATAACCAACACTAGAGAGAGGTTTGCACAAACTAAATAGAGCCATACCTTTGCCGTAGTAGTGAAAGTACTCTTAGAGAGGCTCATCGATCTGTTATTTGTGCACGTCTAAGAAGACCCCTCTACACACAAAGTCTTGGTTATGTCTTCTGGATGAAATTTGTCATTGAAGTATTCCAAATAATCATTTGGTGTTTCATGGCAAGTCGTTCAGGTCATTTATATGATCCGCCTTGAAAGAAACCCAAGTGCTTTGCACCTAGACTTTCAAACCCTCTCGCTCTTTGGTGTTACCATATAATTCTTGAACAATGGATACTATAGGAGCTGGAGGGAGGCGTATGAGGAGGTCCCAATGCCGCAGTGCCACTACATTTTTGATGCCCAATCGACCCTCATCCTCATCGATAAGAATACCCTGCTTTGTTATAACACAATAGAAGTCCCTAAATGAAGAGAAACGCAAAGAGCACTAAGAAATATGTGGGAAAAAAGGGTTTGGAAAATTAAATTGACGGCTACAACGATAGTGCGAAAACTTGTTTTTTTTTATTTTTAACTTGAGTGGTCATTATTGCGGTTGCCTACCATAGTAATGTGATTTATTCAACTAATCTTGTGCTGGTTACTGCTGTAGGATACTACGATAATGAACATTACAACATAAACACATCTTGGTTATTGTGGTAGCGTACAACGATAATGCAGTTAAGACAAGTGCCTCTACTAGTTACCATTGTACAGTACTGAGGTAATCAATCCTTCTCCCATTTTTTTAAAACATAAATTAATGCAGAACTTATAAAAACATTAGAATAAGGTGAAAATAAAGTAAGCTAAAAAGAAACTAAAATAAAAAGAAAAACAAGTGGGTTGTCTCCTATTAAGCTCTTTGTTTAATGTTGTTAGTTTGACGTGAATATAGATTATATATCCAGCAATATCATAGACTCTGTGTTTTGCTTGATTCCTCCATATAAGATCTTCAATCTTTGACCATTAGCTTTGAAACGATGCCCACCCACTAAGCTTTGTAGTTTTACAGCTCCATAAGGAAACACTTGTGTAACAAGAGAAGGGTCGGACCAGCGGGACTTGTGTAACACCCTGCTTCTCCCTTGTCACCCACAAAATCCTTTTTGGAGGGTGCAGTTACCAATGTGGCCTTAAGGTCAACACATCGTTCATGGCAACTCGAGAGGCGGGATCGTCACTTATCTCTTTTCTTTCTTTCTTTCCTTCTTTTTCTATTTTAGTGTCCCACTCTATGAGACTTCTTGTGACATGTCAACTCATATAGATTCCACACAAAACACTTTGAAATTTTTCAATGAAATAATCAATATCATATTTGTAAAGGAAACTAGGGAAAACATGTTCGATTAAGACAAAACTAAAAAAAAAAGACTTAGAAAATAATCTCTATTTTTTGATGCAGCCTCTGATCTTTAATTTTCTGAAATGTTAGAAAAAAAAGATGAGCTCAAGAGCCTAATGGATCATCCCAAATATTTAAATCATTATTTTAATAAAATAAAACATACACGTCAAACACTTTCATATGTTAGATAATTCAAACAATAACTTGTTATCAGTTGACGTTAAGATCGAAAGGAATGCACCTCATTGTTCCAAATCTAGGAAGAGAGGTCAAACATGGATGCTCAACCCCATCATTGATGAGGTGGGGTTAATTCAAACTCTTAGTTCACAATTTGGGAAGTGGGGTCAATCTAGACACCTGGTTCTAATCAAGAAAATCAATAACGGGAAACCAGGTTCGAATTGGAACAATCACAATGCAACCCATCATTGCGCTGACATATGGTTATAATCTTTATTAATCTTTTTTAGTAACAAATCACAATAATAACATATTGAATAAGATGAATAAACATGTAAGCATTATAACACAGTAACCATCATTGTTAAGCATGTCAACAGGTCATGATATTATATACATTACTCATGCATCAACATTCATCAATAGTATGTCTCTAGGCATGCACATATCATTTGAAGCATAACATGTGGATTTAAGGCATATTCCTAGCCTAAGCAAGCATACATGCATATATCATTTAAATTAAAATAATAAGTTAAAACCCAAAAGTCATCTCCACCTCAAAGCGAAGTTCCTTCCTGTCCTTGGTATCGTTATTCTAATCTTTCTTTGAGCCTTCAACCTTGAAGATTAAGATTCAGTAAGTTATTACTTTTTATTTATGTGTTTCTAACATTTTTGAATCATATTCTAATGATTTCCACCTAATATGACCTTTAGCTATGTAAGGATATTGTCTTAGATGAGTCTTAGTATGGTGTTAGGTCCATGTACTACAGTAGAGGAAAATATTACCACAATAATCAGAACGAAAAAGTGAAAAACAAGGAGTGCAGAAGCACTACCAAGGTTACCAGTAGGTGTTATAGGAGTGTAGTGTCATAACTGCGGTAACCAGAGGAGTTTCTCGAAAAACAGTGTCATTACCGTGGTAATCAGAGGAAAATTTGCAGAAACAGATGAAGATGAAGCCGTTACCGAGGTAGGCTACTGATGTAATGCTTGCATTATCATAGTAACGGTGATCACTATTGCGGTAACTAGCACAAAAACTGGTTTTATGTGTATGTTTCTCCCCTCTTTTGCTTTCTTATGACCTTGACATCCTAATACTACCAATTCTAGACCATGAATCATGCATTTGACACTTAGATAAGGGTATGATACCTTCTTGGATTCGTTAAATCCTTTGATTCCTTCAAAAGAATGCCCGTTAGTTTGTTGTTTCTATGGTGCTATAGAATTCTGGGTTCTCCTCCTTCCTCTTACTATAGTTGCTATGTGGAATAACTAGAGGACGAAAGAATGCCAAGAAGATGTCTAAGAAAGCAAGAAAGGAAGTGATTCACGCTTGCTTGAGTGAAGAGAATGAAGTGTATATGTTGGGTTTATACAGAGTTCAAATTGACAGGTTTTGGAAAGTTTTTGGGGTTGTTCCCTTGATAGCAACCCTTCCTAATTCCTTTCCTTTCTATTTTTCTTGTTTCCTATGCACAAGTACTAGCAAGTATCAATTTTAGAAGTTTCCCATGCGTTAGAGGCTTCCTATAGTTATTTTGGAAACTTTATAAATTTTTTTTGGTGCAAGTCTTGATGTATTACCGTGGTAGTAAGAAGGCACTACCACAGTAGCTAGAACACAATGTCTTTTACTAGATTTTCTAGGTAGGAAATGCTACTGTGGTGGTGAATATCAATACTGCGGTAACCAAGGAGTTGGTCATTTGCGAATTTTTTGTGTTTTGTTCTAGTTTGCCTATCCCTTCGTACATTTGATTGTACATGTTTTACATCATAAATTCTAGGGTTTTCTCAAGGTTTACTTTATTTGAATTATTTTATTTTATTTTAATTATTCAACAAAATTTTGAGGTATTACAACTTGAGCTTGTGGCATGAGTTGAATAGGATTTGTTGGCCTGGTTTGGATTCTTTCTTTTCAATCAATTTCCATTGCTTAGTCCTTTCATTGTAAATGTAGTTATTTTTAAATGCCTCCTGCCGAAATTCTTCAAGCTCAACAAGTTGAAGTAGTCAGTTCTTACCACAAGCCTGTGTGTCAAAATTCAGCTTTGTAACTGCCCAGTAGGCTCGGTGCTCAAGCTCACATGGTAGATGATAGGATTTCTCGTACACTTGCTGATATGGGGACATGTCAATGGGGGTTTTGAATGTTGTCCCATATGCCCACAAGGATCATAAAGTCTCAATGCCTAGTCCTTTCGACTCTTGCTAAATGTCTTCTAAAGAATAACCTTGATTTCTTGGTTAGAGACCTTAGCTTGTCTATTTGCTTGAGGAAAATAAGGCAAGGCTACCTTATGCCGCACACCATATTTAGTGAAAATGTTATTAAACATGCAGTTGCAGAAGTGTGCACTTTCATAACTTCCTATAGCTTGGGGTGTGCTAAATCTAGAGAAGATATTGTGAGCTAGGAATTTGAGGACTGCACGAGCATCGTTCTTTGTAGTAGCTATCCCCTTCACCCATTTTGAAACATAATCCAATACCAAACAATATATTGCTTCCCATCTAATTGTGGAAAGGGGCCCAAAATTCCATATATCAAAGAAGTCGACCTCAACAAACAAACGAAGATGTATTTCATTCTTTTGAGAGTGGGTTTTATTGGTAGGCCAATAAAACCCACTCTTAAGGATATGTGTTGCGATTTTTTTGTGATTATAATGGCTGTTATACGAAGAGGCATAACAATCATGAAGGACCTATTGAATTTTATGTTCACTGTAATACCCTGAAAACTCTGTATTTAATTAAATAAAATTCAAGATCAATTCAGTGAAATTGGGTGCAAAATAAAATTGAGCTCATTTCACGGCTAAATTTAGCAGGTTTCTAGAAGTTTCACTTGGTGACCAGTAGGAACCCAAAGCAACTTGAAACAAAGTAAGGTACTTTGGAGAGAACTATCATTTAGGGTATGTTGGAGAATTAAATAGACTCAAAATGAAACAGAATGACATGAACTAACAAAATGAATGACATATAAAAAAAATCAGGACAATTGGCCAACATTTGAATTTTCATTTGCCCATTGACCTTAGATTGTTTTAAATAAGGTGCGTTTTTAGGAAAAATCACCTTGGGCCAAACCATACCTTAAAATTTACATTATGTTCATGTGATTCCAAAACTATAGGTTATAATCATAATTCCTTGTAATTAAGAAGATATTAATTTTTATTTGATTTTTGTGAACCTATGAAGTCATGGCTACCCCAAGCATGTGCAAGTCATATGGGTGGAACGCCATGATCATGTGCACCCTCACCCTACCCAAAGCTCCATGGGATGTGTTCCTTATTTGAATCCGAACAAAATGATCTTGTGTACCATACAAATGATTCAATACACCACACCTATGAGAAGTTTTCCCATGGTTAGAAACCAAGACAAGTGATCCCATGTACCAAGATAAATGATCAAGTGTACTCATGCACTCTAAAAATGTCCACACCATGTGTGTGTGCTCCACATGTTCCAAATTCCAAATTGAGAGAGTTTCCAAGGATTCCTAAGACCTTAATCTTGTGTCCCTCAAGTCTGATCATGTACTCATTAGCCACCTTTGCTCAAGGAAACAATTCCCTAATGAAAAAGGCCAAAATTAGAAGTGTTTCTATGCATGCTTGTGTGATGACCAAGCAAGAAACAAGAAAAGGAAAGTTTCCAAGTGCCCAAATCTAATTCTATATGGATGAACCAACTGAATTAGAACATAATCTAGACCCATTTTGTGTTCACACTTGGTTAGGAAATAAAATTGTGCTCATATCTTTGGAATAGGAATACTAGTGAGCCCACTTGCCAAAAGCATGGGCACATTCGCCCAAACTATGGGCACACTTGCCCAAACCTTGCAAAAATGTTCTAGATATGTATGGAAAGTTTTTCTTGTGATCTTGCCCAAAAGGTCCCCCATTGTGCTCATGAACATCTATAAAAACCCTCCTCTTGCTCACATTCATCTCATCCCAAAGCAAAGAGTTAACACTTCCCTCTTTGCTTGTGCTTGCCCTGTTCTTGACAACTCTTTTCACTTCTCTTTTCTCTTTTATGTGAGAAGTTTTGATTTTAGTATTTTATAGAGTTGTTGAAGTAGTTTTAGTTAGTGGATAAAGGGAACCTTTACCAGATTCAATGAGTTGTGGAGGGGATTTCTAGAACACTACTTTCTTATTTTGAATCCCTAGCATGTTTATGGATGTGTAGTTTTAGATTTCATCATGTTTAATATTAGTTTTTAGCATGTTTAATCATATTTCAATTTCAGTTTAACATGTTTTAATCACAAATGAGAGCATGCCATGCTTAAAATCCATGTTTAGGATTTTTTTTTTCAAAGTTTTAAGCATGCCATATGATTTTTTCATGCTTTCTTAGTTGTTTAAAATTCAAAAATTTATATTTTAAATTTCTTTTATGATTATGTAATCTTAAACATAAAAAAGTGAAGATAAGAACCATGTACTATCATAGTGACCCGTATGGATGCTATGAATATTCTTAACACATGCTTGGAGTATGTAGTTGCGAAGTGCAATTAACAGATACTTGGTATGTGGCATCCAATGGAAACTAATAAAGAAATGTCTTTTCACCTAAAGAGGGGTATCCAAATTAAGGACATCAAGGGAGTAGAACCCCTTTCAGTCATAATGTCAACTTGAACTAATTTGATTGTATGAATCACTTAATGTTGGAAAGTGTGTGAATTTGGATGTGTTAAGGATTTTGAAACAATAGTTAGTTGTTTGATGGATGATCCACTGGGCTCTGTGCTCACCCTTCTCTTTTTAACATTTTCAGGAAATTGAATATGACAACAATGGAAATATGATAGTAGCTATGTTTAGAAAGCTTCTATTTTCTTTTATTTAATGTAAGGACATGTTGCCAAGTTTTGTTTTATTAGACTTCCTTGAATTTTTATTTTTAATTAAAGAGTTGTGTTCTCAAGTTTATGAGTTAATTTAAGAATATAAGTTTCTTTATTTTATTTGAATAAATAAAGAGTTCGAAGTATTCATTTTTCTACTTGTATTGCAACTTGTTGAATTGAATTTTAAGCACAACAAAAAGTATATTCATGAGGGATTTCAATAAGTATTAGAACAAAGGAATTGATATGTAAGTTGTGTACTTGTAAATGTAACATAGAACCCAACCTGTCTTGTAGATGAGCTTAAACCTGTTTCTAGGAGTTGGGATGTTACATTTAGGAATGCAGCGACAGATGATTTTATTAGCACATTGATGGTAGAGATACAAATCATCCCATAAATAGAACTTGGCTTCATAAATGAAGCACTTATGTTGAGCACCACATAAATCTGGTGGAGTATCGTCAAACCATGGTGTAAGGTCCATTATTTTCAAAAGTTGTTTATTTAGGAACAACTCAACTATGTGCATGTGATCATCAGCAACTTCCCCAGGGAGGTAAGATAGATGGTCAACTACTACATTTTCTGAGCCCTTTTTGTCGTTGATTTCTAAGTCAAATTCTTGAAGTAACAAGATCGATTAGGTAAGACAAGATTTGGCATGCTTCTTGGTAAAAAGATGACGAACAACAACGTGGTCTGTGAAAATTGTGACATGGGAACCCAAAATATAAGCTTAAAATTTGTCATACGCGAATACAACGGCTAGCAACTCTTTTGTAGTAGTTGTATAGTTTTTTTGTGCATCGTTAAACATTTTGCTTGCATAGTGAATGGTTCAAAAAAGCTTATCACACAAATGCCCAAACATGGCTCCAACTACAAAGTCCGTAGCATCGCACATGATTTCTAAAGGTTCTCTCCAAACTAGAGTTGACATAATAGGGGCAGTCATAAGTGCCTTCTTAAACATATTAAACGCTTCAAGGTACTCTTTGTTGAAGTTATATCTAGCATCCTTTTTTAATAGATGGCATAAAGGGTGAACGATTTGGGAGAAATTCTTAATAAACTAACGATAAAACCCCATTTGCCCTAAGAAATTGGGAAATTCTTGAATTGATGTTGGTGCTTTTAAGTTCTCAATCACCTCAATCTTGTCACGGTTTACTTCTAATCCCCTAACTGATACTTTATGGCCCAATACTATTCCTTCACGAACCTTAAAATGACAATTTTTTTTCCAGTTTAGTACCAAGTTTTGTTCTTTACAACAGGAGAGAAACCTTCTCTAGACTAACCAGGCAACATCGACTCATCCATAAAAACTTCCATAGTATCTTCAATCATGTTAGAAAAGATGGTCATCATGCATCTTTGAAAAGTAATTAGTGCATTACACATATCAAAGGGCATTCATTAAAATGCATAAATACCATGGGGGCATGTGAAAATAGTTTTTTCTTGATACTTTCGAGCAATAACAATTTGATTGTAGCCTGAATACCCATCCAAGCAAATATAAAAATCATAATCTGCAATACAATCTAACATTTGATCCACAATTGGTAGAGGGAAATGGTATTTTCAAGTGGCTTTATTCAGCTTCTAGTAATTAGCATACCCGCTACCCTATGGTCGTTCATGAAGATTCTCGTGCTGTCATTTGTGATCACAGTTATGCCTCCTTTCTTTGGGACCACATGAATATGTTTAACCATTGTAGGATTCCGCCTTTAATGGTTATAAATCTTATTTCTAGCCTTTCTTGACTCTATCGTGTGGGATCTTGCATTTCCATGAATGTGATCTAGCAAGAAGCTTGATCATCTTTGCAAAACATATATATATATATATATATTACTCTCGCCTCGAGCCATTTCATCACTTCTTTCTTGATAGGATTTAAACGTCGATGATATTCAACTGTCGATCTATGTGAATCATCCATGAGAATCTTGTGCATGCATATGGCTGGACTAATACCTCATATATCATCAATTGTCCACCCAATGGCGAACTTATGCTCTCAAAACACTCATAATAGCTTTTCTTCCTGAATTGATGTCAAAAAAGAAGAAATAGTGATCGCCAAGGTAAGAGCTCCACCCAAATAGGCATATTTCAAATGATTAGGTAGTGTCTTCAAATCAATAGATTGGGGAGGTACATCATGTGAAGCTTCAGGTTGTGAAAGGTCCAGCAAAGGAATATTTGTGATATGTAACTCAGGTTGTGAAGCTTCTAATGCAAGAACATTTAGTCTCTCATCATTAGTCAAGGGTTGAGTAAAGAGTATAGATCGCAAAATGCACTCAACCATGACATCTTCAGAATTGAATTCATCTACTACGTCAACTATGCAAAAATTTACCACATCAACTCTCTTGCACTCATGTAGATCACCAGGGAATTTCATGGATCTATATATGTTAAAGACTACTTGTTCTTTATTCACTCTTAACGTGAGCTCTCCTTTGTGTACATCAATGAGAACATGTCCTGTGGCTAGGAAAGGCTGCCCAAAAGTCAATGGTATATCCCCGTCTTCTTCCATATCAAGAACAATGAAATCCATTAGAAAGATGAACTTGTTAACCTTCACTAGAACATCCTTAATAATACTCTGCGAATAAGTGAGAGATCAGTCTACAATCTGAAGAGTGATACTAGTTGGTTTGATCTCTGATATTTCCAACTGTTCGCACATTGAAATGGGCATAAGATTGATGTTAGCCCCTAGTCACAAAGAGCCTTTCCAAATGTTTTTTGAGCTAATGTTGCATGGAATAGTGAAACTACTTGGATCTTGTAACTTTTGAGGAAGCACTTTTCTTAAGGATCACACTGCATTCTTCTGTAAGCTATATTATTTCAAAATCTTCTAGTTTGCACTTTCTAGACATAATATCCTTCATAGACTTTGCATAATTAGGCATCTGCTGTAATGCCTCTACAATTGAATGTTGATATGAATTTTCTTGAACATATCCAAGAATTTAACAAACTATTCGTCAAGTTTCTTTTTCTAAAACCTATATGGGAAGGGCAATGCTAGATGCTCAAGCTATTTACTACCTTGAATAGTAATTGTCAAAGTTCTTGCATCTGTCTTCTTTTGTGGCCCTAGCTACTCAGTCTCAGTTAACTCTGTAGGATTAGCCTTCTCAAAACTTCTAGAATCATCAACTATAATAGCAAGGCTAGAGAAAGGGGTGGACTCTATATTTCTTTGTCCCTTCTAGTAATTATAGCCTTGCAGCTTTTCTTTGGGTTCACTTGAGTGTCAGTAGGAAAAGAGCTCACTATTGGCTAGATAATGCTTGAGCTAATTGTCCCATTTAGGTCTTAAGGTTGTTTATTGTTGCATTCATGTTCTCCATTTAAACATCTGACTATAAGATTCTACTATCATTTTTGTCAACTTTTCCTATCAATTCTTTGAACAACTGAGTCTGCATGTTCATCATCTCATCTATTATATCCTTCGAGGATGGCTTCTAGTCTTGCAAACTTGTCTAAGACACAAAAATCGGTGGAGCTTGTTGCAAATTTTTGCTATTTGCATAAGAAAAATCTTCATGATGTTGAACTTCTGGATGGTAGTACCTAGGAACAAAATTCCCTTGTTGCTGCCCTTGATAAGTATTGAAATGATTAATTGTATTTAGTTGTTCTACAGATGCTTCTTCCATAAAGGAAGCTTTGTGTGCTTCACCCATGGCTAAGATAGATTGATTCTAAAGTGCTTGAAACTGTCAACTACCAAGCTTTTCATCCCACAAATTCATCTAGTCATAGAGGCTATCTGCACTTGTAAAGCTACGATTTCATCAACCTCATGAATGCCAACCTATTTGATAGATCCTCTTTCTATACCATGCCCATAAGTATTAGCTATCATTTCTTCAATAAGTTGAGTGGCTTCAGTTGTAAACTTTCTCGTCAAAGATCCTCTAGCTGCTAAGTTGACCAAAGCTCTAGTGGGTAAACTTAAATTGCTATAGAACATCTACACTTCGAGCTAAGGTAAATAACCGTGCTGAGGACACCTTCTCAGCAAATCTTTGAACTTCTCCCAAGATTCATAGAAGGATTCAAACTCAGACTGCTTAAAAGAATTGATCTCACCTTGGAGTTGATGAATTTTTGTTGGAGTGAAATACTTTTTTAGAAACTTTTTAGAAACTTCTATGCCATCTTTTCCCAAGTTATAATAATACTACCCGATAAGAGTGTTTCTAGCCAAGTACGTGCTTTATCCCTTAAAGAGAAAGGAAAAGCCTCAACCTCAGTTGATCCTTTGTTACATCATTCATTTTTACTATGTCACATATCTCCACGAATAAATTCAAGTGAGCCATTGGATCCTCAATTGCCAATCCCCCAAATAGTTGTTGCTAAACCATAATGATCAAGGTCGGTGTCAATCCAAATTTTTCGGCATTGATAGGTGTTCGTGCAATTTCAAAATAATTATTGTTCAGAACTGATTTGAAGAAGTCTCAGAGTGGTGCTTCACCATCGTTACCAGTAACTAATCTATGGCTCTCTGCCATAACAGACAAATGTCCCTAAACTTCACATTAAATCTGTCTAAGAGTCTTAAAAAGTTTTTGGATTGCTCAACTTCGTTCCTTCTATTGTATCTCTACTCATCCACAATCCTGAAACACCAGAAGCAAAATACAAAAAGATCAAGGGCATCCAATAAATAAAAAAGTGGTTTAAATTAAAATCTAACCAATTTCAGTTGGTTCTAAGATTATTGAATATCGTTGCCTGGCAATGGCGCCAAAAAACTTGTTGCAACAGCTACAAGTGTACATTATTACAATAATAATATGACGGTATTAACCGAAGATCATTCTCAAGAAACAGTTTTAACCAATAATGTTAAATCCAAATTCACTATTCATCTTGACTTTATCAAGGTAACACACTATAATTTGGAAATAATTAAATTAAACAAAAGTGAATTTAAATAATACTAGATTGAAAACAATATGAACTAAATATATAGGATTGTAAATCTCATGTAATCTCCTTTAATTTCTACTTAAATCATCTATTTCTTACTTTTGTAGGGTATAACACTTGTTATTAAAACCATTTCCGGGGTATGTTTTAATACCTATTAGTTAATTCCCTAATATCCTCCCTTGAGTGTACAATAGAATAAACCAATGCAGTAAATCCTAGTTTCACGTCCAACCTCATATAAGATCAATGATCTCCCGATTCAGTTGATCTTTCTATGTTTATGTTTTGATGATCAAATCATCAAACCTCTCTCTCGAGTTAGTTTGACAATCTAGAATCACCCTATCTATGGCCAGTAGACAAGAAGAATTAAACACACAAAACATAAAATAAAACTCATAAATAGATTAATTAAAATACAAAATCAAAGATTCCTACAATCGAATTACATCCTAGCAATAAATCATTTTAGCCTGACATAGAGTTTGTGACATAAACCATCGAATTAAACCTATAAGAAATCATATAAGACCTGTGATCTCTTTTTGCACTTTGCTCCATTCTTTGTTTTGTCTCCTTGCTCGCCATCAAATTTTCAACCTCTCTAACTCTATTTCTTGTTTCTATACCCAAGCACTTTTTTACTTTAAATCACGAGTTGCGAACCCTAAAAACATGGGTTTTGATTGCACTACTGCGGTAGCCCATCATGGTAGTCTTAACCACTTAAAATTCACAAAAATTGTCAAAAATCGCATTACCATGGTAGGCTACCACAGTAATGCTTCTGTGCATTGAATTCTTCCTTTGGTTACCATAGTAGGCTACCACGATAGTGAATATCTGCAGTGGTTTTTGCTATGGTTATCGCAGTAGTATCTCGTGGCAATGATTTTGCATTATTTCCTTCGTTTTATCATATGAGTTACCACGGTGTTGTGTTCTTCTACCACAATAATCAATGAAATTTCTGCAATTATGAATTTTCCAACCTTCTTCCTCGTGTATATACATCTCCAACTGATCTAAGCTTACACAAACACTGAAAACCTTTCTTGGACATTATATCACAAATATAATTGTATATAAACAATATCGAGATTATTTAAATGAATGAATAAACATGCAGTGTTTAAATAAATGCTCATCCACCTATTTATTATCAAATATGCTTTGTTTACTACTAAACTCATGCAAAAACATATGCAATATTCCTACAGTATACATAGTACACTATGCAACAAACATTTGTCCGTCTGATTGTAGATGGAATACTATGCTAAGGTTCATCCACGACCACTAATAAGTACATTTGACGTCATTATACATCTTATTGACTCTTGGATGAACAATATACTTAGAGTGATGTAGTTTTGCAAAATCAATCTGCATTAAAGGGGATTTATCCAATACCCAAAGTCTACCTCAAAATAGTAAGGTACCATGACTGTCAAAAGTCTGCTCTTCTTGGGAGGAATCTTTGGCCCAATCCATGTACATACATACTTGACATCTAGAGAATGTACTTCAACAATCTATTGTATCACTATCGATTGGACTCTTAATTGTGTGCAAATCAATTTGTTAGTGGACACATCCTGAATATTCATCATGGTGGTGTGTTCTAATAATTGAGACTCTTGAGACATTTGTCAAGCTAGATAAGTCAAGCTACAATATTTGCTTTTATTGGATGATATTCTATGGTGAAGTCATAGTCTTTATGTAGCTCTAATCATTGTCTTTGTCTCGTATTCATATCCTTTTGATAAAACAAGTATTTAAGACTCTTGTAATTTGAATAGAGGGAAACTTTTCTCTATATAAATAGTGTCTCTTGATTTTTAGGAAAAGTACCACAATAGTAAACTCTAAGTCATGTAGGGGAATAATTCTTTTTATGAACTCTAAGTTGTCTAAATGCAATGGCTACAACTTGATCATTTTGCATCAATAGACATCCTAAGCTAGTGCGGGATGCATCAGTAGAGATCACCAATGGTTGGCTTGGTTTTATGAGTACAGGTCCTACGTTTAATTTTCTTTTTCTTTTATGAGGTGTAGGTCATGTGGTCGTCAATTCACTCGAATGGAATGTCGTCTTATGGTAATATCTTGCTACCTTGTGAAAGCTACAAATTTCTATCACCATGGTAGGTCTCGGCAATTGATGATAGCCTCAGCCTTAGCTTAGATTAACAACAATACTATTAACTCCCATTACATGACCTATGAGCTTGACTTCTAATAGACAAAATCACATTTATTGAATTTGGCGTATAACTTGTGGTTGTTTAGCATCTTCAAGGCTATCATTAGGTGTTCAACATGTTCCTTTAGCGACCTCAAGTATATAAACAAATATGATCACGAATTGGTGAAGGTATGATTGAAACACTCTCTACATCAAGTCCATGAACATTGCCAGAACATTTGTTAAATCGAATGGCATGATAAGAGCTTGTAGTGCCCATAGTGAGTTTTGAAAGCAGCCCTTCAAACATCTTCTTCTCAATACCTTAACTGATGGTTGCCAGATTTGAGATCAATATTGGAAAACACCTTGGCTCACTTCAGCTTATTGAGTTGGTCATTAATTCATGAAGGAGGGTACTTGTTCCTAATAGTTACCCAATTTAGTTGTCTGTAATCGATACATAGGCAAAGATTTCCATTTTTCTTCTTGATGAATAACATAGGAGCTCCCTAAGGTGATACATTGGGAATGATAAACCCTTTGTTTAACATATCCTCAAGCTATACCTTTAATTCTTGTAATTCTCAAGGTGCCATTCGGTAGGGCGTGATTGAAAAGGGCTAGGTTCTAGGTATTAACTCAATGATGAAGTCAATTTCTTGTTTTGGGCATAAACCAAGTTTAATCATCAAGAAATACCTCAAAAAAGTCTTTAACTACAAGAAATTCTTCTGATTTGTGTCTAGAGACTTTGTCATCATGTTTACAATCCTTGCTAAGGTACCCATATCTTCTTGACTTACTATTTTACCTTGAGTACTAGGTCCCTCAGTTGCTTTACCTTAAAATTCATAGGTTGGATGTTCAGGTATTTAGAATCCTAGAGCATAACAGCCCACGTAAGCATGATATGTTGCTACCTAATCCATTCCAATGATGCTGTCAATTTTTAAGAATTTTATTACCTTAAAGTTAATTAAAATTTCTAAATACTCAAGTTTTTCAGTTATTTTTTCACAAAGTAAGTTTGGATATGTTATTTTCTTGGTTACAGTGCTTAACATCATACATCTATTTAGCCCTATTAGTTTTAAGCCCTAATTTATCTACAATAGGCCAAAAAATAAAGGAGATAGTGGAACCAACATCAAATGATGCAGAGATTAGTAAGTCATTGAAATAAATTGTACCTTACACCAAGGTTCTAATGGCTTTTGGGTTACATTCAACAACTACCTTGGCTTGCTCCCAGTAGGTAGGCTGAGAAGAGTTGGGATTTGTTCTATCAAGTTTAAGACATTCCTATTTCCTATGTCCTGATTACCCACAGCAATAACATAGAAGCGGTGTTCTTTGGCACATAGAAGTTTCTTGAGAACCTGATGTCTTGTAATCTTGGTTAAATCTTCCACTTTTACCATTGCCTCAGTCGCCACTTTGGTTTTGGGAGGTGGATGTAGAGGTGGTTTAACATATCCTTGCTATGGTGCAGCTACAAATGAGCCAGTTGTAGTTGGCTTACTCTACACCATCCCAGAGGAATCTTGTGGAAATTTTTGCTTTTGGCCTTGGCAATAACATTGCCAATTTTGACTTGATCAAATGCTAGTTGGGGTAGTTTTGTGTGCAGTGACCTAAATAGCAGGTTGTAACACCCTGGTTCCCCCTATGGCCCAACTGGTTTCAATTTTGGAAGGCACAATTATGATAATGCCCTCAAACCAAATAGCAACATGCACATTAACATCACGTGCAAACATCATTGAAATATATCATTGCCACTTGGGATATGCAGCGTCACTTTTTTCTCTTTCTCTTTCTCTTTCTTTCTTTCTGTCTCAACTTTGTGAGACATCCTGATCACAGTAACTTATGTAGATTTCATATGAGTTACTTTGAAACTTTTGATAAAATAAATCAATATCTTTATTTGAAAAATTAATTTCAATAATCAAATAAAACATACATGTCAAACACTTTCATAGCTTATGTGATTCAAACAATTATATGTTCAACAGTTGACGTTAAGATCGAAAGGAATCTATCTTAGTGTTCCAAATGTAGGGAGAGAGGTCAATCCAAATGCTCAAACCCATGATTCATGAAGTGGGGTCAATCCAAATGCTTAGTTCATTGATTGAGGAAGTGGGGTTAATCCATCTAGTTCCAAATCAATAAGTCAAATAACCGGCAAGTCGATTCTAGGTTGGAACACTCACAATAAAATCCACACCGCCTCGATACATAATTATCATCTTTATTACTCTTTCTTTAATGGTGTGTAATAACCCAAGTTTTTAGAAACAACGACAAGGGAGACAAACGAATGAACCAAAAAGAAACTAGGATCGCAGTCCTCAATACAAAGACCGCGGTCTTGCGTCTAATTTAGTGGAAGAGGGACCTCGCGTGAAGACCATGGTCCTGATATTGAGGATCGTGGTCCTATGATTGAAAGTGGGTCTCATCATGGGATTGCGGTTCTGATTTGGAGGACTATAGTCTTGTGACCAAAACCTCATGAATCTTGGCAAAGACATGGGATCGCGATCTGGGATTGTGGTGTTGCGATTAAGAACATGTTAAGACTGTGGTCCTGTGATTGAAAAATAGAAATGGAGGTTAGGGCACCGACTTGTCTATATATTGTAATGTGCGCAAAACCCTAATATTCATTATTCATCATGCTCCTGCAATCGTGCACACTTCTCTCAGAACAAAACCCTAATGCTGATAGTCGATCGTTCATTTGCACACACATCTTTTAAGTCCAATCCACACCCTTCAACCTTCTCCTTGCAATCCCACAAGCATCGTTAACAGAAAAACTATACAATAACACTATAGTCTTGTGGCAGAACCCTAGATCTATGACAAAAACGTGTTGTAAGGTAAGAACTTTCTCTTAGAGGATTGTTTAAGTTTCTCACAATGATTCACCATGAATACAATCACTGTGATGACTACTAAACACTATTTTTGTTCTTTGTATGCCATAGAATGTTAGGGTCATCATTTGAAATGTTTCGGGGAAGTGAACAAACAAAGCAATGAATGGAACCTAAGAACAATGCACAAAGTCCCTTGGACAAGAGGAAATAAGAAACACACGAACAATATAATTTCTGAGAACCCGACACTATAGTTTATCTCACTGCTGTGGTGACAACCTCAGATACTGCAAGAATGACAAAATTTTTGACTTTCTTACCCAAACCACCATAGTATTTGACGATTATGACCTATTTACGTATCATATATCATGTTCGATCACTTAATAATGATTTTAGGAGTTAAGAATAGTGCGAATACTTACATCGACAATGATTTGCATGTTAAACTACTAGGTTGAGAATTTGTAACCACTGGGGCGAGAGTTAGAACGCAAAGAGTATAATAACAGGTGGAAGTGACTGTAATACCCCAAGAATTTATAAAGTTTTTTTTGAACAATAGTTAAAATTTTAATTAGGTGGTATTAAGAGTCCTTAGAAAAAAAATTATTATTATATAAATGCCAATTTTGGAGATTTGCTTAATAAGTCAACACATTTACTTTGAGTTAAATATTAAAATGTGGGATAATCGAATTTAATCAATTAAAAATCTATTAATTAATAACTAAATTGGACGCTATTGGGTGCATATGGGATATGCTTTGGTGATAATTAAATATATTAAAGTAGCTTGGGAATTCAAATTCAAGTTGGACCCAATCACAACTACTCACACTTATCAACAAAAAACTAACATGTGCTTGGTTTCAATGTTATTTAAATTGTCCCATGTGAGAGAATGAGAAGTGAATCTAGTAGTGGAAGGATTTATGGGAGAGAAGATGAGATGGAAATCAAATATCCTTAAAAGGTGGGCAGTAGTTATCTTCTCCTTTAAATCTGGGATTGACTCTTAACATATAAACTCTTATTATTCCATCGTCCTCTATAAAACCATGACACCCATACCTCCTCACCATCATCGTTGTATTTCCCTTCCTAAATAATCCCATCTACAACAATTTCAGAGCATCTATAGTTCCATATACCACAATTACATAGCATCCGCAGCGGTATTACAGTAAGCACCCTATTCTTTCTTTTCTTTTTTTTTTCTTTCCTTTTCTATTCCTTTTTATCGTACACACAGTTGTCATGGTTACTTTGCCATGTGCTGCAAAAATTATTGGACATTACAAGAAGATTTTTGCTTTATTGAATAATATAAATATGTGATTATAACACCTAAGTAAATAACCCACTATCATTCCACTACCTGTCAACGTGCTTACCTCCCTCTTTCTTTTCTTCCTCAATATTGTGTTACTCTATTCTTTTCTTTACACAGAAGCTCACTCAGCCATATATTATTTTAATGGAAATTTCATTGAGCAATGAGAATAAAGTATTTGATACAAGCAATACTTTAGCTTCTCTTTTTGCCTATGCACGTTACTATTGTTTTCCTTTCTTCTTCTCGATTAAATTCTATCGGTCATATGTAATCATATTTGTGCACACCCTGTTTTCATTCCAATTACACTACCTTTCCTTCCTCTTCTTTCCAGTTTCTACGCTCATTTTATTTGACTGTGTTCTTAATACTTTCATGGTGGAGTAGACATTGATGATACATCCCTCTTTTCCTCTTTCACTATGCTATGTATTCCATCTTGCATGGACACCATTGCCATGTTCTGAGTTTGTACAGTGAGGTTGAAAACAGAGTGCGCTGCCATGAAGATTAGGTTAATGATTCAAAATATTTAAAAAAAGGGGGACCCACCTCATCGCCACGTTTCTTTTGGAGACTTCCACCAACATGTTGCATAAATTTCACATTAGGTACCATACCACATGTTGCATTAAGCTTTTATCATGGGTAGCAAAACACACATGTACGTGTGC
>JAJIYU010002941.1:0-28442 GCA_030144865.1 Tinospora cordifolia | reverse complement strand
AGAGTGATATTTTTGGTTTAACTGTCTCTCTATTTTTGTACAGTTTTTACGATGTATATTTTGAACTTGGGCCAGAGGGCCATGTATCATATTTTTGTATATGTATATACAGGACTATTTTTATCATTTTGAACACTGTTTAATCTTGATTGATAAACTGATGATTTTTAGTTATGGTACGCTATACAGTGTTCGATGATTTAGAAAGATTTGATCCGAAAAGTGCTTCCGCTACTATTATCTTGATTTCCGTATAAATATGATTTTGAACATCCAGTGAATCTGATTTGAAATTAAATTTCTTAGTAAAGCATGATTAAAATGATTATTTGAAACTAAAGAAATGATTTAAACCTCGTGTATAGAGGTAGAAAGATAGACTGACGACATCTGTCGCACGCCCGGGGCCTCGGCGGACCACGCGCCGAGCTTGGAGCCGCACAACGCCCGATGACAGGGCCACAGATTTACAGACACGACGTCCGGTCCGGGGGTCGGGTGTGACATATATAGTTAAGAAACACTTCAACTAGATTATACTTACCATTTCATGCTCTAATCTAGCATAACCCTTACGGCTTAAAGTGTGTAGAAGCTCATTTTTGCTTCTAATCTATTTGAATTTCTTACTTGTGGCCCACAAGAATAATGTATATAAGAACAACGTTTACCAAAAACATTAGTATAACTATTATTTTTTTGGCTCAATATAACTCATAAAAACAAGATATAGTCACCTCAAATTCTGAAGATAATTTTTCATTTACAAATAAGTTCCATGCTTCATCATCTAAAATGTTTTTTGGACATAATTTATCATATAATTTAGCATTGGTCTTTGTTTTCTTTCCAAGTTGTCAGATTTGTTTGATGATTTTTGACTTGTACTGCCTCCAATATTTTTCCATCAACTTAAGTGCCACCTTTTTGTGTGAATCATCTACTATAAATCGTTGCTACATCAAATATAACAAGTCTAAATATATATGTGACTCAATAGTAGAACAAAAATCAAATTCTAATTATGTGTACCTTAACCAATGACCATAACTCATCTTTTAATATTAAATCAACACGATTCCATTTTTTAATCACTATCGGCACATGTTCATGAGCAAGGACACCCATGTATGAAGAGTACTTATTAGAATTTGTGGCAATTGGTTGGCCTCTATCATTAAATTCCACGGGTATAGGTATGGGTTTTTCATTAATTAATCCCATTCGCATAGGGCCTTGTTTATTCTTTCCATTGTCTTCATTTGTATGTTCTAAAATAAGAAATTCTTGTGTAGGTCCACATTTTTGCTTGCCCTTGTCTTTTGCATTTGTTAATAAATTACTTTGTTCATGTGTTGAAGACTCATTTGACTTGCTTTTACCAACATAAATCCCTCGATATCTTCAACAAATCATAGTAGCAATTATTGCACTGCACTCTTCAGTGGCACTTTTTTCTGCATTCTTTAAAGACTGAGTAATAACATATAAAGCTTGTAAGTAAATAAAATCTTATCAATTTCTTATAGAACACAACTAAAGAAAAAAATCACAAGGCTAAATTTTACCTATACACTAGTCATTTTTCACAAACTTTAATGATTTTCGTGTACTTGATGAATCTGTACTTCAAGGTTAATTGTTAATACAACACAATAATATTGTGTAAACACTCAATAGTCATCTTAATTATATTTTTGTAACAATTAACAATTTGAAAAAAAAAACACTCATTTTGCTCTATAATGTTATTACATATACTTTAACAAAATTCATTAAACACATACACATTATACAAAAGAGAATATGTATTTAATACATTTGTTTTTCAGATCCAAATTTGATATGCTACATATTAAGACTATCAAATATTATTGAAAGACATAATGATAATCTTAATTATATTACAACAATAATGAGCAATTTAAAAAAACACTCATTTTGATCCACAATCAGATTAACAAAACTCATATATACAGTATATACTCATGACCAAATTCTAGAAAACAAATCTCTCTAAAATAATTAAAAAAAAAAGAACATACAATTTAGTGTATTTGTATTACACATCTAAGAATCACATAATTTCAACTTCAACTCGTGCACAAAACTCTTCATTTCTAACAATATTTTGAGAACTCATATTTGATATGCTACATGATAATGCACCGTCCTTAATTGAAAGATATCATTGTAATCATTAATTGGTGCTTGCAATACTACATACCAACTTGATGATTCATTTTCTCGAGAATAAAATATTTGTTTAGCTTGAGATGCTAAAATAAATGGATCTTTTTTAAATTGACTTTGCCCTATGTGGAGGTTAACCAATGTAAATCCATCTTCAACGTTGACACCTATTGTAATATTTGCCCAATCACATCAAAAAATAGGAACACCAAATTATCAATAATCTAAAAGTATAATTTCTCTAAGAACTCCATAATATGAAACATTTTCATCGACTTGTGATTGGTCTCTTGTGCTGGCCCCACAAAGAGTGTTTGCTTCAACTAAAACTCCACTATTTTGGCAACAAGTTTCAACATCTTTTGGGTGAAATCGAAACCCATTTATTATGTATCCGGTATGAGATATGACTTGTCCTCTTGGGACTTTGGTAAGCCACCTCAATGCATCTGAGACATAATTGTGCCTAAAAATGTTTTTGATCTGCAAAGAGAAAATGTATAATATATTCATATAAGATCATATAATCAACCAAAAATCAAAGTAAAGGTGTGAAGCACCTTCTTGCCTAGCCATCCACTAAATGTTTCTATATGGTTCTTATTCAACAAATTTATATTCCTTGAGAGTCCTTTATTTGAAGCTTTAACTTCATCAAGATGCATTCTATCGAAAAAAAAAAACAATAAGAAATAGGTCCCCAATTTGAAATCTTAGATTATGTGACTACTTACATGATAGCTTAAATATTAACTCTATGTATGGTTGGATCTCTACAAGATTGAACAAAACTTATCGATGAACAACTTTTAACATATTGTCAGCAATGGTGAGCAACTTCCCTTGAGATATTGGACACCCTTCTAAGTTGGCTTCATCACCCAAATCATCATTGCATACACCGTGATTGCCAACCTTAGATGCTAGGCTAAAGTATTTGCTACAAGATGTTGTACATTCTTCAACCAAATATCATTCAACAATGCAACCTTCATGTCGTGCTTTATTTTTTACATATCCTTTAAGTACTTTCATAAACCTAAAACAAGTGTGAACAAGGATTGCATGAAAAAAAAATTTTGTGTCATTAGTGGATAAGGATGAAAAATAAGAAATAAAAGAAATGTTAAAAAAAAGAAAACAACCTTTCTATTGGATGCATCCAATGAAGTTGCACTGGCCCACAAATAGAAACCTCTCGTGCAAGGTGAATTGATAATGAACCATAACATCAAAGAAAGTTGGAGGGAAGAATCTTCTTAACATGCATAAGGTTTCAACAATATCATCTTCGATATCGAATAATTTATTTCGATTTACAACCTAGAGCATAGTTGATTAAAAAACTTGCATAATCGAATAATGACATTCCTTAGACCTATTGGCAAAATTTTCATTAATGCCATTGGTAATAGTTGTTGCATTAACATATAACAATCATGAGACTTGAGTTTCATAATCTTGCATTCTGGCATTTGAACACAGTTGCTAATATTAGAACCATACCCATCAAGTACCTTCAAGTATACAATTCTTTCACAAAAAATTCTTTTTTCCACCTTAGAAAGACAACGAGATGATATAGGTAGATATAATAACCCTCCTCTATTCTTTGCATTTAATTCTTTTTTAATTCCCATTCTCTTCATGTCAAGACGAGAATTAAGGCTATATTTAGATTTTCCCTTGACATCTAACAATGTAGAAAGAATACTATCATATATATTCTTTTCCATGTGCATCACGTCCAAATTACAATGTTAGAGGAGTGTTTGTATAAAAAAAATAATAATAATTTCATATTAGAAATGTTATACAATTATTTTCATAACTTAAAAGACATCTACTCAAAAGAATCGCATACCTTCCAATAAGGCAAGTTAAAAAATACAAACCTTTTCTTCCATAATTGAGAAGAACTTGAGCTTATTCTTTTTCTTTTCTTGTTGGTTTTTCCCCAATCATTGACAATATTTTCCACTTCTAAATATGTTGATTCACCATTCATGCACTTGGGTTTCCCTCTTGTCTCAACTTCTCCATTGAACCATGCTCATTTTGTGCTATATTGATGAGTATGGTCAAGAAACCACCTATGACCCATATATGTAAACTTCCTACAATGTTTTAACCATTCAAAACATGTGGCCAATTGACACACTGGACAAGCAAATTTGCCCTTTGTAGGCCATCCAGACAATTTTCAATAAGCTGAAAAATCTTTTATAGTCCATAACAAAATTGCATTTAAGTTGAATTTCAACTTATTAAAAGCATCATACACTTGGATTCCATTTGTCCACAACTCCTTCAAATCATCAATAAGAGGCATCATATATACATCTATGTCATTGCCAGGTTGTTTTGGTTCAAGAATAAGCAAAGTCAACAATAAATGTTCCTTAGTCATCTATATCCAAGGAGGCAAGTTATATATGGTCAAAATCACTGGCCAACAACTATATCTAGCAGTAAGGTATTGGAAAGGATTGAAACCATTTGTGGTCAACCCAAATCTGATGTTTCAAGGGTCAGACGAAAAAGATGGGTATCTTTTATTCACCAAATCCCATGCAAGTGAATCAAATGTATGTCTTAATTTACCATCAATAGATTTTCCACCCTCATGCCATGTTAGACTCTTTGATTATACTTTTATCTCAAACATTCAACGAAGTCTTGGCATTATTGGGAAATACCTTACTACTTTTGCAAGAACACCTTCTTTAATCTTGTTAGTTCGTTGGTTGACCTTTAATCGGGATGAGCCACTCATAGGACATTCGCTTGCATCTTGATTCTCTTTCCTAAAAAGACAATAATCATTTATGCAAGCATGAATCTTCTCATAACCCAAGTCAAATCTTTTCAACAATTTCTTAGTTGCATAAAGGTCTTGTGGATGTGTGTTATCAGGTGGCAAAATATCACGAACAATTGTAAAAAAGTTCATTAATGCTAGTATCTATAAGTCCATGAGTGGCCTTTAGTCAAAATAAAGCTAATATAGCTGAAATTTGTGAATGTTTCACACAACCTAGATATAGAGGGCGTTCCACTTCTTCAATTGAAGTTGTTAAATCTTCTGCACTTTGATCTACTATGTTTTCAATATCTTCATTATTTTGGCATTAGATATAATCTCTAAACATCTTAAATATATCTCTCATATGTCTGTCTTCTTGTGGATTTGATGGTTCACACTTTTCTCCATGGAGGACCCATATAGTATATGTTGGATCCATGCCCTTTATAACCAAGTGCTCATACACAACTTCATAGTGATGGCAATCTAAATTTTTACATCTTGCACATGGGACATACTATAGTCTCTGCATTTCCAACTTTTGCACGTTCTCCATTGACAAAATTGCGCGTTCTATTTCTATATTCTTGTGAAAATCTACTGACAACAAAACTCAAATGATAGCATATCACCATGGTTTTGTAAATTAAAATAAAAGCAATAATTGCTAAATAGGTAGGTTTTAGTAATAGACCTTGATAAGTAAACCTAATCATTATCCATTCCAACTAGAGAAGTCAGTTAAAACCAATAAGAAGATGGGTAGCAATAGCAACAGAAGAAGAAGAAGAAGCAACAATAAAAGAAGATGGGCAGCAGAAGAATATGCCTTCAACGCAAGATGGGTAATAACAGATTTCTCGAAGAAGAACAAATAGCAAAAACCCTAAACGCAAGAACAACCCTAAACATAATTTTGACGAAGGACAAAACAACAATCAAACAACCATGGAAAAAGAAAAGTAAAATAACTTGTTAGAAAACACACTTTTTTCCTTTCTTTGTGAAATACACCCTTTTCTTTCTATCTCATTTCGTCTTCCTCTTCTGAGAATGATTCGGGCGTAGAAGAAAGTCTTCTCTTTCTTCCTTTTTTCCTTCTTTTCTTTCTTTCTATTTGCAACTTCTCTTTCTTTCTCTTTATTTGCAGCACAGGGAACTATGTTTGTGATGGCAAAATTGCGCGAGATGAAAGGAATGGCGGGAATTGGTGGTAATTTACTTTTCTTTTTTTTTTTAACATAAGAACTTCAAATAAAAATGCATGTATTATACAATAGATTATATATGCACAATATGAATTTATGTTAGATTATAATACATAATGCTCTTTTATATTTTATACAAATAAAATAAATTTATATTGTTTGGCTCACTAAATTCAAATTTTATAATTTTATTTTTAATTAATTCATTATGTGAATTTAAAAATTTTTATTTTTCACCCAAAAAACTAATTAAAAAGAAAAAAGTGTTTGTTGTCTTTGGTCCTAATACTACTATCATATCATCAAAGAACACAATTATAAGGAAGATAATTGTTGTTGTTAAGTTGGTGTTTGTTGTCTAGTATTTTTCGCGATGAAGATTGTACTTAGCTTCAAATAGCATACTCATTACTTGGAGTTGTCATGAAGTTGTAACACTCCTTTTGCTTCTATGAATTTTTCTTGCCTTGTGGAAGGGTTGTGATTTTTCATATCATATGTATGATGACCCCATTTGAATTTCAAAGCTTTAGATACAATTCCTTTTTAAGTGATGATAGGTGCTTTTTTAAAGATGTGCTTGCACCTTGGCACATGGATAAATTTCTTGTTATAGTCAAATGCTACTTCTCAATTTCTTGTTTTAATTTATATTTTAAAAATTATTTTATTACTACGAACACTGTTTGATGAAGCATGCTTTGTCTTCTTTTTGATAGTATTATGCATATATTCTACTATTATTTACGCCTTATTATACATATATTGGTTGGATTATACATACATTCTACTATTACATCTAGGTTATACCATTATTTACGCATTATTTGGAAGTTATATCAACCAACTGTACATTTTTTTTTACTTGCATTATTCGATTGTTACATTTACATTATACCACTACTCGTGTTATTCCTTAATTATTCATATATTATGCATACATTATACCGCTATATCTTTATTTCCACATTTTATTCACATGTTATCCCCATATTATTTATGTGTTATTCTCGCATTTTTATACCAAAACAATCTAACAATTTTATACCCATATTATTCAGTTATTATTCCTATATTATACCAGTATTCATGCATTATCTATCAGTTGGTATATTATACCAACATTCTACCATTACTCATATTATTCATATGTTATTCATATGTTATACCGCATTTTATTTGCATGTTATTCCCGTATTATTCACAAACAACCGAACAATTTTTATACCCGCATTATTTAGACATTATTCTTACGTTATACCACTATTCATGAATATTTGCACATTATTCAAATATTATACATGCATTATTCATTTGTTATACCCATATTATTCAGTAAAAAATACTGTGTATATATCTATATATCACTCAAATCACCTCATTTACTTGTGATTCAATTTGTTTCCATTTTTATGTCTTAATCGCTCTATGTTCTTCTCCATTGTGTTTGCGATTTCCTCCGTTACAATGAAAAACGAGTCTTCATCTTCTCCAAACCAGACGAGCGTAAATGTTGAGAACCAAGTAGATTACACTCTTCCAATTCTTGTATTCGTATTCGTATGAATGTGATAGTGAATGGTTGTGTGGTCTTTTCAATTTTATTTGAACTACGATATTGTTCGATCAAACATGCTGTCTCTTCTTTTTGATAGTATTATACATACGTTGTACCAAAAACATGATGTATTCTTATTGAATAATTTGAGCATAAAGATGTTATACTACAGTATTTATTAACTGTTTATGGTATACCTAAGGTATAAAGATGTTATGCTCTAGCATTTATTGACTATTTTTGTATAATAGAGTATAAAGATGTTATACTATTATAATGTTTATTCTAATATAAAGATGTATAATGATATTATATTATTGGAATGATTATTCTGATTTTATATACCTTTTTAGTTTATTATCATACACTTTTTATATGTTATTATGGTATTATACACCTGTAGGAATATCAATATATCGTTAACCCTCAAGATAGATATTCTGCCAAGGTTGGGTGCCTTACCAACTTGAGTGCACAAAATATGTTGATTTCGAAGTTGACAGATGACTAGTTGTTGAAGTTCAAGGAAACTTGTTTCGGGCATTTTCTTGATATGAAGCCGTTAATTTGGCAACCTCAGATGGTTCATAATATATTGTTAAGAGAGGTTGTTCGAAGAGACAAGTCCATTCTTGTCTTCAATTTCAATACCATTATTGCAAAATTCTCCATAGTTGAATTTGCAATGATAATGGGGTTGAAATGCAGTGGAAAAATTAGAAATATTACAATTGGTTTTGAGGGTATAATTTTGAAGGATAAATACTTTAAGGGAGTAGATAAGATAAATAAGAAGTGTATAGTTGATACATTTACAAATCAGGTATGAGAGAATGATGATGATGCTGTGAAGATTGCAGTGTTGTTCTTTATTAATTGTTTTTTGTTTTCTAATAAAATTGAAAAGTTAGTAAATGAAATTGATTTTGAACTTGTTCAAATTGGTGAATATATGGATTATCCTTGGGGCAAGGCTCTTTTTGAGTGTACATTAGATTTTATGAAGGGAAATTTTGCATTGAATGCAAACATTTGGAAGCTAGGAGGGGCACATACATAGCTATGTACAACATTACAAGTTTGGTTTTATGAGTGTTTTGTTGATACTGGTCATTTGTTTGCCAATTGACATTCAAATAGATTTCCTCGTATACTAAACTAGACTTGCATTAATCAACCCAATTTCAAGAGCATTGAGAAGTTATTGAAACTTTTATCTCTTAATAAGGTAATTTTTCATGTATTTGATCGTATAGTATACACAACATTTATATTATAATTGAACCATTCTTTGTTGTCACATTTCTTATGATCTCATATTTGTCTATTTTCAATTCAACAATTTTGTACCAAGGCCCGATGAGCTACTACAACCATACATGGATGGCTTGATTGCAGAAGCTAATAAGGAGATTGATGTCACTGAAGAAGATGGGACCCAACATCAATTTTTAGATTATGATGATTTTGTTGATCCCCAAAATTTATTTTTCCGCCTCCTGTAAATAAACCTATTGGCGTTAATGTTCCTATAGATAAGTCTGCCACAACCATGAAATTGATTAGAAGGCAGTGTGTTAGTTGCATAGCAAACTAACATTAGTCTAGGTGATTTATTACATTTTATAGGAAATAAAGGGAGAATTAGTTAAAGAATTGCATAATTGTTAGCATTAGCATATAGTTTAGGGATCTGCATTGTTTCATTTCTTTATAAGCTTTGTTTTTAAAGTTTTGAAACTCTTTTATGAGGAAATGATGCATGGGAAAGAAAATTAAGTGTATTGTAGGGTACAGATTGAAGCACAAAGGAAAAATACATCATATGAAAGCAAAAAGAAGAAGAAATCATGAAATGCCAAGAGACCACGGTCAAATAACTAAAGATCGCAGTAGCTGAAGAAGGACACTATGAGGAAAAAGTTCACTGGTTACCGCGGTTGGTGATCCAATGATCGCGATAACCAGAATGTGGTTTGTGAGGAAAAAGCACGGACCGCGGTGGACAGAATAGAAGATTCCAGTTTTTATCAAAAGACATCATTGACCGCGATTACTCGAGTAATTATCGGGATTTTCATATGTTTTAGGGTTTTTTTAGTGCAGAACTATAAATAGGAGAGGTTATTAGAGCCCAAAATACCTAATTTGGAAAAAAATCACTTGTGACAGCTGTGCAGAGCAAAAAAAACTGTATTCCAATTAGGAATTGAAGATTATTCTCACATCTTGAGTATGATTTACTTCTTTGATTATAATTTAATATTTTCAATTAAATTCATGTCAAGCTAATCAGTTTTTCTTTGTCTGGGATGTGATGTTCAATGCATGATATGTAATATCTAGTTGCAATTATTGAATTAGAGACATTATTTCATATTGTGCTGGCTTAATGCTTTATGTTTACGGTCCATAGACATGATGAACTCAATACCTTAGATTAACTCGGGAGAGAGGTCTAGAGTGTAGATATCGTAGTGTGGACTTCGATTAGTTGATTGATCAGGAGGTTTGTTGATTTTAGGAGTTGCATAGGGATTTTTGCATACACAGCTTAGGTTGTTGAGTAAGCACCTTGGAAGAGGGCTTTATAAAACAAATCTAGTTAATATTGAAGCAACTCGGAAGAGGGTTTCAATTACAGATGCGAAAACTCATAAATCTAGACAATTCATAACCAAAACTAAGAATCGCAAGTCATGCAGCAACATTCATTATCCTAGACACCCATTACATATAGAATTTTAAAGACTGAATTATTACTTCAATTAGAAGAACTTTTAGTTAAGAGTTTAATTTAATCACATTAATTAGAGTCTTGATAAAACGCAAATCAGTAGTAAATTGGGATTTGAGATCACTAATCAAACCATTTTCCCTGAGGACGATATTCAGTTTCACCAGTTAATACTCAAGCGAACCTGTACACTTGCAGGTTGTGCAACAAGTTTTTGGCACCATTGCCGGGGAAAATATAGTGTTTGGTATCTTAGAACTAGTTGAACTTGGCTTAGTCTTAGTTAAGAAAAAATTTTATTTTATTGTTGCCTTTTACTTGATCTTTCTTAGAATTATTGAAGTTCATTGAATACACTTGATTTTTTTTGTGTTTTCTGTGTTTTAGGCTTGCATGAGTAAACGCCCTTGCGATCCCTACGATCCAGATTTGCTGAAAACAATCAATCAGATTTGGTTGGAGGCTCAAGAATGAATACCAACTATGGCTGATAGTGAAAGTTCAGGAGGTGGGAACAATAGAAAGGCACAACATCGAGAAACACCTTTAAGGGACTTCTTTAAACCTGTGTTGAACAATAACTACTCGGGCATAGCAAGAATACCGATAAATGCAAATAATTTTGAGCTAAAGCCGTCCTTGATCACAATGGTGCAACAGCAACAGTTTGGAAGCTCAGTTGTTGAGGATCCAATGGCACACCTAAATTCCTTCATGGAAATTTGTGACACGATTAAAATGAATAGAGTAACTGAAGATCAGCTTAGGCTGAGACTTTTCCCTTTCTCTTTAAGGAATAAAACAAGAAGTTGGCTGCAAACTTTGCTTCCTGGAAGTATTACAACTTGGGAAGAGATGGGCCAGAAATTTCTGCAAAAGTATTTCACACCAGCCAAGGTACATCAGCTGTAGGGTGAAATTAGCTATTTCAAGCAATCTGATTTTAAATCACTATATGAAGCTTGGGAAAGATTCAAAGACTTATTGAGGCGTTGCCCAAAACATGAATATCTTCCTTGCCCCAAAACATGGACTTACACCACCCACTAGGGCTTTGGTAGATTCAGTAGCTGGAGGCTCATTGATGGGAATTCAACCACAGATGCCACTCAACTGATTGAAGACATGGCAGCTAATGCATATGGGCACAATACTAAAAGAGGAACAGCAAAAAAAGTGGGAATTCATGAAGTGGATGAGATTAGTGCTCTGCATGCCCAAATTGATGCTATGACCCATCAATTGAATTTGGTGGAAGAAAAGAGTAGTGGTGGACAGTTTCAGCAAACTCAACAAGTGCAGTCCATTGCAGAAGCTAATAAGGCGTCCTATCATGGGGAAGCTTCCATTGAGCAAATAAATGCCATGAACAGATTCAGTGGTTACCAAGGACTAGCTGGGGGATATAATGTCCCAAAGTACTATCATCCAGGAGTGAAAAACCATGAAAATTTTTCATATGCAAACAATAGAAACGCTCAATTGCCACCAGGATTTGTACCTCAACAGCCCTTGTAGGATAAAAAGCCATCCATGGAAGATAAGCTTGATGAAATGATGCATATGCATACAAGATTCTTCAAGGAACTAACTGGAAGGGTGGACAAAAATGACACTAGAGTTTTCGGAATTGAAATTCAGATTGAAAATATAAATGCCATTGTCAAGAGTTTGGAAATGCAAGTGGAACAGTTAGCACAAATAGTCTCAAATCAGCAGCGGAGTTCCTTTCTAAGTGATACTCAGGTGAATCCAAAAGAAATCTGCAAGGCAGTGACTACTAGAAGTGGCAAAGAAGTAGCAAGCCCACAAAATCCAAGTATACTGCCTATTGAAGCTGAAGAAGTTGTTAGCTATGAGATGAATGTTCAAAAGAAATCAGTGGGCCAACATGAAAAACCTCCAGCATCAAAAGGGAAAGTCAAGGAAAGTGCCACTCAAGTGGGTAAAGATTTTGAAACTCTACCTTTACCATTCCCTCAAAGGTTCAAAAAAAAAAGAGGATGGATGAACAATTTGCCAAGTTTCTAGAAATGTTTAAGAAGATTCATATAAACATTCCATTTGCAGAAGCTTTGCAACAAATGCCTAATTATACAAAGTTTATGAAGGAGATCATGTCTAAGAAGAGGAAGCTAGAGGATTTTGAAACATTCAAGCTTACTGAAGAGTGCAGTGCCATCCTACAGAAGAAACTTCATCAAAAGTTGAAAGATCTGGGCAGTTTCACTATACCATGCAACATTGGGTCTGAAATCTTTAAGAAGGCATTGTATGATCTTGGGGCAAGTATTAATCTAATGCCTTTGGCAGTATTCAAGAGGTTGGGAATGTAAGAAATCAAGCCAACCACAATCATTCTTCAATTAGTAGATAGATCCCTAACATATCCAAAAGGGGTGATTGAGGATGTGTTGGTCAAGGTGGATAAATTTATATTTCCAGTGGACTTTATGGTTCTAGACATGGAAGAGGATTGTGAAATACCAGTCATCCTTGAAAGACCATTCTTGGCTACAGGACATGCACTCATAGATGTCCACAAGGGAGAGTTAACTTTAAGAGTTAATGAAGAGAAAGTTGTTTTCAATCTCTACAAGGCAATGAACTACCCTAATGATTTGCATGAATACAACAGGTTGGAGGTCCTAAATTCTTGTATTGATGAGGTGATGGATTCATTAAGCTCTGAAGATGAATTGGTGGGATGTATCTCTCGTTCATTGTCCTTTCCTCAAGTTATGATAGAAGATGAGAAGCTAGTTGTGTTAGCTTTAGAAGCATGCTCGCCGGAATTTAACAGTATAGAGGAGCAATTATCTGAAACCCATCAATCTAAAGTTGTTCAAGAGCCTTCTAGGGAAGTAGAGTTGAAACTGCTCCCAGAACATTTGAAGTATGCATATTTGGATGCATCTCAATCACTTCCAGTTATTATCTCCTCTTCGTTGGCACCTGTTCAAGAAGAGAAATTGCTGAAAGTGTTGAAGGACCGCAAAGCTACAATAGGATGGACAATTGAAGATATTAAGGGGATAAATCCATCCATTTGCATGCACAAAATCTTAATGGAGGATTTGCATAAACCTACAGTGGAACACCAGCGACGACTCAACCCTATCATGAAAGAGGTGGTGAAGAAAGAAGTGATGAAGTGGCTAAAAGCTAAAATTATTTATGCAATATTAGATTCTCCATGGGTTAGTCCTATTCATGTGGTGCCCAAGAAAGGAGGAATGACAGTGGTTACAAATGAGAAGGGAGAATCAATAGCTTCAAGGACAACAACAGGATGGCGTGTTCGCATAGATTATCAGAAGTTGAACAAGGCTACCCGCAAGGATCACTTCCCCTTACCTTTTGTGGACCAAATGTTGGATCAGATTGTTGGGTATGAATTTTACTGTTTCTTAGATGGATACTCAGGTTACAACCAGATAGTCATTGCACCAGAAGACCAAGAGAAGACAACTTTCACCTGCCCATATGACACTTATGCATTTACGAGAATGCCATTCGGTTTGTGTAATGCACCAGCCACATTCCAGAGGTGCATGATGGCAATATATGCAAATATGATTGAAGACATCATGGAGGTATTTATGGACGACTTCTCAGTGTTTGGTGAAACATTTGAACAATGCCTCCATAATCTAGAAAGAGTTTTTTCTCGTTGTGAAGAAAAGAACCTAGTCCTCAACTGGGAAAATTGTCATTTCATGGTTCGAGAAGGCATTGTTTTGGACCATAAAGTTTTTGTTGATGGCCTGGAAGTGGATAAGGCAAAAATTCAAGCCATCGAAGAGCTGTTACCACCAACAACAATGCGAGAGGTGCGGAGTTTCTTGGGGCAAACAGGTTTTTATCGCAGACTTATCAAGAACTTCTATCAAATAACTCGGCCTCAATGTCATTTGCTTGGAAAGGAAGCTGAGTTTAATCTTACAGCTGAGTGTGTTGAAGCCTTCAACACACTTAAAATAGCCTTAACGTCTGCTCCTATTATGTCCACACCAGTTTGGGGGGAACCATTCGAAATCATGTGTGATGCCAGTGACTATGCAGTAAGAGCTGTCCTATGACAAAGACGTGATAGGATGTTCAGAGCTATATACTATGCAAGCAAAACATTGGATGATGCTCAAAATAACTATACTACCACTGAAAAAGAGTTGTTGGCTATTTTTTTTGTATGTGAGAAGTTTAGGTCGTACATCGTGGGATCACATGTTAAAGTCTTTACTGATCACGCAGCTATCCGCCAGCTTTTTACAAAGAAAGATGCAAAATCCAGATTAATAAGGTAGATCCTACTGCTGCAAGAGTTTGATATAGAGGTGATAGATAAAAAGGGTACAGAGAATGTTGTAGCAAACCACTTGTCTCGTTTGTCCAATGAGACAAATCCAAATCCAAGAAGTGTAGTGGAGGTTTTCCTCGATGAACATCTCTTGAAAGTTAGTGACAACACACCGTGGTATGTAGATTTTGCTAATTACAAGGCCACAGGTGCCACTCCAGCAGATTTATCTCAAGGTCGCCTGAAGCGTTTCGTACATGAAAGTAAGTTCCATCTTTGGGATGACCCTTTTCTTTACCGGAGATGTGCTGACAAAGTGATACGACGATGCATTCTTGATTCAAAAATTAACAAGATCATTCATGATTGCCATGCTTCACCTTATAGTGGTCGTTACAGCCATCAACGGATAGCAAGACATGCTCTTAAGAGTGGGTTTTATTGGCCAAGTATGTTGAAAGATGCCTATCAGTTTGTGAAGACTTGTGAGATATATCAGAAACAAGGAAACATCTCTAGAAAGAATGAGATGCCTCTCACTTCATTCGTAGAAGTGGAGTTGTTTGATGTTTGGGCATTGACTTCATGGGACCATTTCCACCCTCAGATGGCAAACAATATATCTTACTAGCTATTGATCATGTCTCTAAGTGGGTTGAGACTGTGGCTACAGCAAAGAACGATGCAAGAATTGTGTTGCAGTTTTTCTCTCGAAACATTTTTTCTCGTTTTGAAACTCCCAGAGCCATTGTGAGTGATGAAGGTACACACTTCTGCAATAAAGTCTTCAACAACCTTCTCACCAAGTACGACGTGAGGCACAAGGTTGCATTACCTTATCATCTACAAACTAATGGGCAAGCTGAAGTGTATAATCAAGAAATCAAAACAATATTACAAAAGACAGTTGGCACAAACCGTAAGGATTGGGCTTTGAAGTTGGATAATGCATTGTGGGCATACAAGACAACATTTAAGATGCCCATTGGCATGTCTCCATATCAGCTATTGTATGAAAAATCATGTCACTTGCCTTGTGAGTTAGAGCACAAAGCTTATTAGGCCATCAAGAAGTTAAATTTTGATGCAAAAGCCTATGGCGAGAATCGATTGTTTGAGGTTGTTGAACTCGAGGAGTTTCACCGAGATGCATTTGAGAACAACACCAATTACAAAGAAAGGATAAAAAAAATGGCATGATCAGCTCATAGAGAAGAAGTAGTTTAAACCTGGCCAGCAAGTGTTACTATGTAATTCAAAACTCCGATTATTTCCAAGAAAACTGAAATTTCGATGGTCGGGACCTTTCCTAGTCACTCAAGTCTTCCCATATGGTGCAGTGGAAGTGCAGAACTTGATAGATGGCCACAGATTCAAAGTGAATGGCCAACGATTAAAGACATTCTACAGAGGACCAAAACAGACGATTGAAATGGCAGTCCTCAGACACTAAAACACAGTATCCTCGTCGAACTAATGACATTAAACATAGCGCTGAGTGGGAGGCAACCCACTATTGAATTAGGATTTTTAAGTATGCTTGTGTGATTGTTTTCATGTAGTTAGTTTGTTTTAGATTTCATTGGAAAGATAAGTTCTAGACATTTAGAATTGAGAAAAGGGTCTAGTGTATTGTGTGTCGCGGTCACCAGAATCATAGGTTTTGTTAACCGCAATCAACAAAATGAATACAGAGAAAAATGTTCATGGACCGCGGTCACCCAAACAACTTGTTCTGCAGACCGCGGTCGCCAGAATGCTACAATTTGTGTATTTTTAAGTATCGCAGTCACCAGAAGCACATGCTTTTGTGTACTGTGGTCATTAGAATGTATGATTTCGCATGTCCATGGACTGCGGTCCACATTTTTTGAATACCCCTTTAGACCGTGGTCGGCAGAATACCAACCGTTGCATTTTTCAAAAATTCATACATGGACCGCGGTCTATAAAGCACAGACCACGGTCCGTACATCTTTTTAAGACCAGACTGCGGTCATTTGCTCATTTCTACTCTAAAATTTCTAAATTCTCTCTGTGGTTTTTGGTCTCCCTTCCAATTTTCAGAGTTTCTTTTGCCTTTCCAGTGAAAATGTAAGTGTTTTTATTTTACTTTTCATTAGTTCTTTGCTTTATTTGAGTGTTAGATAGATTTAGGAGTTGCCCATAAGTGTTTTCTTTTGTTTGAAATGATTATCTTGCTCAATAACTTGCAACCTCTTTCCTTTTAATTTCTTTCTGCATGATTAGTGAGTCCCTTTGAACCAAGACTTGCCCAAATCCTTGTTCATGAGCATCTTAGGCAGTTAGCTATTTTATTTCAATGCAATGAGGTGCATTTCATATCTATTTTCATTGATTATGATGAAATTGGCATTGCAAGGTTCAATTTTTATTGTTTAATGATTATTTTTGATGTTCAGATGCTTAGACTTGTAAACTAACATACTTAGATTAGTTTCAATTCATTTTGAGTGCACTATTGTATGAATCTTGTTGTTTTCCTTGCCAACCATTGCTATTGTTGTAGGCCTCCTAGAATGAAACTTCCTACTTCTAAGGGTAAGCAGCCAGTGCCGCCTCCTCCACCCGCTGATCGTAATCGTTTTAAAACAGCACTGCCAAGCAGAAATTCAACATGATACCCTCTATTAGTTGCATAGCAAACTAACATTAGAATAGGCAAAAGGATGCATTTTATAGGAAACAAGAGAAAATATAAGTAAAGAATTGCATTATTAACAATAGTTACATGTAGTTAGGGATTTACATTGTTTAATGATTTTAAGCTTTGTTTTCTATAGTTCTGATATTTTTCTATGAGAAAATGATGTTTGGGAAAGGAATTTGCATGTATTGCAGGATACAGGTTGAAACACACAGAAGAATGCATCAGAAGAAGGCATAAAAGAGATGGAATCAAGAGCAAATACCAGAAAACCACGGTCCAAAAACGAAAGACCACATTCAAGACCCCGGCTAAGGTTTGGCTATATCTAGTTTGTGCTAATTTACTTCCTTCCTTAGCTATTGATCGGGTTACTGTAGAGAGAGCTGTGCTCGTGTACTGTATCATGAAAGGGCTCCCAATTAATATTGGAACAATCATCTCCAGCTCTATCAGGTCTGCTATTGATAGAACAAACGCCGGTCTGTCACACCCTACTCTGATTACAGAACTATGCAGATGAGCAGGGGTAGTATGGGACAAGTCAGAGCCGTTATTAAAGATGAAGGATCATATAGCGCTGAAGATGCTCACATCGTCTACTTCTAAGAGGCGTAGGCCCTCTAATGAGTCTTCTCCACCAGCCACTGCTCCTGCCTTCGCTCCTACACGTCCTGTGGATGCCCTCAGTCTTCTTCAGCCGCGACTGCGCCTCTGTCTACTACGGAGCACACTATGATGCACTGGATGGCATACATGACAGAGTGGATGCACCGTAAGGACCCGGATATGGCAGCAGTTTTTCCTCCTCCCCCTTGTGTCGTGCCTTACATGGAGATGGCGTGTTGTGTTCCTCCGGTGCAGCCGCCCCAGCCTCAGGATATGGATGATGATGATGGTGATGATGATGATGGTGCTGCTGCTGGTGGTGCCTCTTACACTGATTTCGTTACAGAGGAGGAAGTCTTCGGCGTAAACTTTTGAGCACCAATGTTTCGATTCTTCTGTTGCTTTCCTTGTGCCTATTTTGACAAATCATACTTGTGTATCTTTATGTTCCTATGCTTTTCTTTTTTCTTCTGTTCATGCATTATCTCTAACTGTGCGTTCACTGATCAATGCTAATCTATATTTTGCTAGAATTTCCAGACTAATTCTTTCTTTTTCATTTTCTTTGAATGCATGTGTGATGTGTCACCCAGCCCATATTTACGTCTCTATGTGCTCTTGAGGACAAGACACAACATAAGTTTGGGGGTACGCATTAAAGAAATTTTTCTTCAAAGTCAGTTCAAGTCAAGTTCATGTCAGGTTTATTTTTCTTTAAGGTTTATATTTTTTTATTTTATTATTTTACATATTTTGTGTTTGTGCATTAATACTTCTAGACTTTACATGCATAGCTATGTAAAGTCTCTCATGACATGTAGGTATTAGGATTGTTTATTCAGTGATAATTCATGAGCACATTAGTTAGGACATGAGCATATAGATGTCATTAAAGCTAGAGTCATGCCATATTTTTGAAAATTCTCACTGAGTAACCTATGAAATTGAAAATTCCTCTAGTGTTATGAGACAATGAATTAGGGTACTTTCAAATAGTTTGTGTGCTTGATTTGTCTGAAATTTGATCTTGACAGATCTCTATAGTCTTAGGTAGATTGAGACTCTGAAGACTGAGAAAGTGAGGAGTAGAAACCAAACCATAAGCGGAAAGAACTTCCCACAGACTCTCAAAATAATCAAATTTGTTTTGAACACTGCTTAGGAATGACTATAGGAGGGAAATGAAGTAGGCCATCATTGTTTGAGTCATAGCCTAAAGGCCGGTCCCAACATTTATAATCCTTTGTAACCAATTTTGAACCTTATAGCCTCTTTTCTTGTTATGAAATTAAATATTATACAAACATTCTATCCTATTGTAAATATCTCAGTTAAACCTAGTTGTGTGCACTCATGGTTTTAATATTGCCTATTTTGATGATGTGAAAGAAGGAGGGGATGCTACACATTGAAATACATATATTTTCAGTTTTTGTGTCAGATTTCCTATGTCTAAAAAAAATTAAAAAAAAAAGAGAAAAGAAAAAGAGTTATAATTATTTTCTTAGTATTTTAGTATTTTCAATGATAGCTGAACTTTTGACTTCTGTATGAGTGTACATATGAGTACAATTTGGAGTGCATCCATTGAAATAAGTTGGGGGAGTTATGAAGACATGGTTGTGAGCATGAACGAAAAAAAAAACAAAGGGTTTGAAAAGAAATGATCGAGCTATATATATAAAGAAAATCAAACAAATTAGGTTATTATTATGCTATGAGTGTATACCTAAGTTAGATTTGAATTCCTATTACACTTGTACCTGAAGCCAAGCCACATTACAACCTAAAAGAAAGACCACTGATCCTAACTATAGTTTGACTTGAGTAGAAGATAGATAGATGAGAGAATTGAAGGGGTTTGTGTACTTAGGTATTAGGAAATGATTTCTATGAGTGGGATGGCAACTGCGAATCACCTATAAAATCTAGGAGGATTGAGATACTAACAGATGAAAGGGTGAAGTTGAGAAAGAATAAAGGATGAACTAAAAATCTAGACAACCTGAATGACCCTAAGGAAGTGTTAATGAGTCATAAACTATAGGAATGGAAGATTGAGGCTATAATGATGAGTGAGAAAGAATTTAATTTTATATGGCATGACATGTTAACTTTAGATTAGAATCATTGTTCGAGGACGAACAATAGTCCAAGTTTGGGGGTATTTATTAGTTGCATAGCAAACTAACATTAGAATAGGCAAAATGATGCATTTTATAGGAAACAAGAGAAGATATAAGTAAAGAATTGCATAATTAACAATAGTTACATGTAGTTAGGGATTTACATTGTTTAATGATTTTTAAGCTTTATTTTCTATAGTTCTGATATTTTTCTATGAGAAAATGATGTCTAGGAAAGAAATTTGCATGTATTGCAGTATACAGGTTGAAACACACAGAAGAATGCATCAGAAGAAGGCATAAAGGAAATGGAATCAAGAGCAAATACCAGAAGACCACGGTCCAAGAACGAAAGACCGCAGTAATAACAGAATAACAGAACCAGTCAATAATGCACTGGTGACCGCGGTCCTTAATCTATAGACTACGGTCACCAGAATGTGGTGTGCATAGAAACCTTACAGACTGCGGTGGATAGAATGCAAAAAATTTGGGTTTTTGACATCAAAAGCATGGACTGCGATCACTCGATTTTATAGCGAGATTTTCGTATTTTTTAGGTTTTTTAGTGCGGGACTATAAATAGAAAAGGGTAATTAGAGTAAAAACAGAGAGGAAATCGAAGAAGAAACACTGTGACGGCTATTAGGGCATGAAAGACTAGGTTTTTATTGATTATTGAAGATTGTAAAAGAGATTTGAGTATGTATTGCTTCTTTGAATTTAATTTTATGATTTCCTTTGCATTCATGTCTAGCTAATCAGTTTTATTGTCTAGGATGTGATGTTCAAAGCATGGTTTGTAATATCTAATTGTAGTTGCGGAGTATAGACTCTATTCCTTCTTGTGTAGACTTAAAGCCTTATGTCTACTGGCCATAGATGTATTGAATTTAATCTTTTAGTCTATCTCGGGAGAGAAGCCTAAAAGATGGATATCACAATTTGGACCTAGACCATTTGATTGATCGGGAGATTGTTGACCAATCTAAGGAGTTGCACAGGGATTGTTAAACTAAACACATAGATTGTTAAGTGAACGCCTCGGAAGAGGGTTTGACAAAACAAATCTAGTGAGTGTTGAAATACCTTGGGAAAGGATTTGAACCATTGATGCTATAACTCATAAATTAGCTAACTCATAACTAAAACGAAGATTTACAAACTACGCAACAACATTCACTATCCTAGACATGTTTATCTATTGAATTCTCCAAAATTTACTATTATCTTTGTTTAGATCAGTTTTTAGTATTGAAATTAATTCAACCAAATACAATCCAGTCTTGATAAAACCGTGATCATTAGTAACTATGGTATTAGAAATCAACAGCAACCCTTGTTCCCTAAGGACGATACCCGGTCTTACCGATTATTACTACTGCGATCCCGTACACTTGCGGGGTTGTTAACACCCTCCAACAGACATCTTATCCCAGAGAGGGGCATCATGTTAATGACTGAGGAGTGTAACATCGGCATTGATACAGTGGTGGCCGCCAGGCATTGGGAAAGGCTTATTCAGGCATCCGCTACCACAGTGGTATCAATAGTTCAAGAGTTTTATGCTAACTCACCAGAAAGAGAGTGTACATCAGTATGGGTGTGGGGCAAGTGGGTACCATTCAGTGCGGCAGCAATTAATGAAGTGTATGGCTTGCCAGCAGATTTCCCGGATGAATACTACAGTCTCCCACCTAGGTTTGATTCAGATGAGATCTTGCAGACTCTGTGCATTGATGGGGCCTTCTAGATATGCTACAACAACAGGCCTGTCAACTTGATGAGAGTCGTCTAAGGTTTTGTTATATTTGGTTTGTACTAATTTACTTCCTTCCTTAGCAATTAATAGGGTTACTGTAGAGAGAGCCGTCTTAGTGTACTGCAACATGAAAGGGCTCCCAATCAATATTGGGACAATCATTTCTAGCTCTATTAGGTCAGCCATTGACAAATGTGGGTCTACTACACCCCACCCTAATCACAGAGTTGTGAAAAGGAGCTAGGGTTGTCTGGGATAAGAGTGAGCCGCTCTTGAAGATGAAGGATCACATAGCGGTGAAGATGTTCACTTCCACTTCTACTAAGAGGCGCCGGGCCTCTACTAAGTCACCTCCACCAGTTACTAATCCAGCTAGTTCCACACCGGCCCCTGCACATCCTGCTGATGTTCCACAGTCCTTTTCAGCTGCTGTTGCGCCCCTCTCTACCACTGAGCATACCATGATCGACTGGATGGCGTATCTTACCCAATGGCTGCACCGTAAGGACCCGAGCATGGTCGAGGCTTATCCCCCTCCCCCTTGCTACCTACCCTACATGGCGATGGCTTGTTGTGTACCTCCAATGCCCCCGATTCCGCTGGTAGGCAATGTGGATGATGTTGATGACGCTGGGGATGATGATGATGATGGCGGTGATTTTACTGATTGTATTACCAAGGAAGAAATCTTTGGAGCTGATATCTGAGCCTTGGTGTTTTCCTCTCTATTTTTTTTTGCTATCTTTTGCTTCTTTTGAAATTCAATTTTTGTACTTATGAATACTTATGATGATGATGTATTACTCCTTATCCATGGTTTTACGTGTGCAATGAATTTTTATGTTTTCTAGACTAATTTTCTTCTCTCTTTGAATGTATGTTGTGTTGTGTTCTTTTCCCATGTATGCAAATCAATGTGCTCTTGAGGACAAGGCACCATTCAAGTTTGGGGATATGTGCTTAATGCCTCAACACACAGCAAACAGGGTTAGTTTTATTTTATTTTGTCAGTTTTGTCAATTTTATTTTGTCAAATTTTGTTAGATGCATTCTAGGAAGCATTTAGGGTAGATTGTTTTGATTATCAAATAAAATAAATAAATAAATAAATGTAAATAAAATAAAACAAATTTTACTGAATAACCTATGAAATTGTAACGTTCCTCTAGTATGATGGGAAAAAGAACTAGGCTACTTTCAAACAGTCTATGTGCTTGGTTTGTCTGAAATTTGATCTTGACAGATCTCTGTAGTCTTAGGTAAATTGAGAATCCAAAAACTAAAGTTAGTGAAGAGTGGAAACCAAACCACAAATGGAGAGAATTTTCCACAAACTCTTGAAATAATCAATTTTATCTTGAACACTGCTTAGGAATGACTATAGGAGAGAAATGAAGTAGGCCATCATTGTTTGAGTCATACCCTAAAGGCCAATCCCAGCATCCATAATCCTTTGTAGCCAATTTTGAGCCTTATAGCCTGTTTTCTTGTAATGAACCTAAACATTATATATATATATATATATACACTCTATCCTTTTATGAATATCTCAGTTGGACCTATTAGTGTGCACTCATGGTTTTAATACTGCCTATTCTGGTGATGTGAAACAAGGAAGGAATGCTAACATTGAAATGCATGTGTTTTCAATTTTTGTTTCAGCTTTTATTTTGATTAAAAAAAGAGAGAATTATAGTTATTTCTTTACTATTTCAGAATTGTCAATGATAACTGAACTTTCTACTTTTGTATGAGTGTACACGTGAGTACAATTTGGAGTGCACGTGATAAAATAAGTTTGGCGGAGCTATAAAGACAAAGTTTTGAGCTTGAACGAGAAACACAAAGGCTTGAAAAGAAAGGATCAAGCTACATTGAAAAAAAAGAGAAATCAAACAAAATAGGTTGTTATTATTGCTATGAGTGTACACTTGAGTCAGATTTAAATTCCTATTACACTTGTACCCTAAGCCAGACCACGTTACAACCTAAGAGCAAAACCACTGATCCCGACTACAATTTGACTTTAGTAGCAGATAGATAGAGGAGAGAGTTGAGAGAGTCTGTATACTTAGGTATTAGGAAAGGATTTATGTGAGTGAGATGGTGCCTGCAAAATCACTTACAAAGTCTAGGAGGATTGAGATACTTATAGATGAAAGGGTAAAGTTGAGAAAGAATAGACAATGAACTAAAAATCTAGACATCCTGATTTGTAACACCCCAACCCCCGTATCTTTAGGCAGTGTACATGACCACCATTATCTTGACAGTGGGCTTAACCAAATGGCGGGTCAGGCCAGTGTTACTTTACAAGTGACACTCACTTGTTCTTTTCTTTTCAATATCTCGTGCCTTTGTATCAAAATTTCAAGAATACAAAATTTTTACTTTAATAAAATCAAGGAAAATTAAAATAGATAAAGAAATTCAAACTATTTTATTCACAATAGAAATTGAAAGTACTAAACTCTTCAAAAAAAGAACTAATAGTTACAGCGAAAGACTTCAAAATACTTTTCAGTAGAAAAACATATATACTTTGGGCAACATGCCCTAAAATTCAAAAAATATAATAAGGTAGAAATTATCTAAGAACTATCCATATTCAACTGCTCCATGGGTTTCATGTTCCTAAAAAATAAAAAAGGAAAGAGTGAACACATAGCCCAGTGGATCATTTTCAAACAACCATCTTTCATATTCTAACTCATAACACAATCATAATTCAAACATTTGCAATCATTAGGTGTTTCAAACAACGATTTGTTCAAGTCAAATCTTAGACCAAAAGGGCCTTTAATCCCTTAATGCTTTTAACTAAGTAAACAGGGCCCACTCGGCATCAACCCATTAGTGGCACGTGTCAGCATCAACCCATTACACATGGTGACCCACCAAGTAATGCGGTATACGACCCTCAAGTACTTAGGTCTGAAAACCATATGACCTAACTCATATGAAAAGAACATCCATAGTGTCGCCTTGACCACTTTGATGGTACGTGATTATCATCACCATTATCTTAGATTAATTTTCATATCATGATCTCATAAAATAAACTTCAGAATATGAAATCAACTAAAATTCAGAATATACAGAGTCAATTCATGAAGCACTCATAAATCATGCATCATACTTTAATTTAAAAGCCTAAACATGATACTAACATGGCATGGATGATATAATTGCTCAAACATGAATCAAAATTGAAAAACTGAAATAAACATTTAAAATTTTAGAACTGAAATTGAAAATCTTTGAATTCAGTGAAAAACACACAAACAATGAGCATGCCATAAATTTGAATAAGAACAGAAGAGTGTTCTAGAAATCACTTCTACCTTGTGACACTTTCTTTCGAAATTTCTGTAGCAATTCTCCCCACGTACTAGTGCCAATGAAGATCGCCCAACTTATTTTCCCAATTCGAGAGAAGAACTTCTCACACACACAAGAAGGGAAGATGAAAAGATGTGTTAAGAAGAAGGCTTAAAAAAAACAAGAGGAAAATTCAACTCTTATTTTTGGAATGAATGAAATTGAGAGCCTAGGGGGTTTATATAGGTTTTCAAAGGGAGAAAATTAGAAAGTTTTGTGTTTTTCTTTGAATAAAACACCCTATTTTTCCTTAATTTCGTACTTTTTGATTTTTAGAGCAAAATGAGTATTTTTCAGATTTTTTCTAGATTTCAGAAATAAATTTCAGAATTAGAAACCTACTTTTTTAATTTTTCAGATTTTTTCGTATTTTTCTCGTAATTTTCATATTTTAATTTCAGATCCCTTAATCTCAGCCGTCGGATTAATCTCGAATCTATCAATGAAATCGGAGCTTTTGATCTCAGCCGTTGGATTTCCTCGAGCGCATCAACGGTTCGCGATTAATCCAAAATGGCTTAGATTTGGACTGTTAGATGATCCTCGAGCGCAACACGGTTCGCGAACTATCAACGCGACTTTGATCTCGACCGTCGGATGATCCTCGAGTGCAGCACTGTTCACGATTATCTTACACGGCTTTGATCTGGACTGTCCGATGATCCTCGAGCGCAGCATTGTTCGTGATTATCTTACACGGCTTTGATCTGGACTGTTCGATGATCCTTGAGTACAACACAGTTCACGATTATCTTACATGGCTTTGATCTCGACCGTCAGGTGATTCTCAGAAACGGTGTGCGGATCTTAGTTCGCGATCAACGAATTTTGTTCTATCTGCATGATCATCCTCGAGTTTCATACGCGGATCTCTAGCCATTGGATTTTGATGATCTGGTGCACCTGAGCATTTGGTTGGGTTTTAATCCCGTTCGTTGGATCTTGCCAGATCGATTGTGGACCATAGGATGTATTTTAAGTTTATTTTTTTTTAAATTTTCAGCCAAATTTCTTGCTTTCTTTTCGGATTTTTGCCAAATCTCGATCCCAATTGACTTTCTAATCTTGTTTTCATCAGTAATTGCACATATCCTTGTATTTTTGGCTATGATATCCCATGTTATGCATTATATTCATATATTTTCTTCCAAAAATCTACTAAATTGATTTTTTATTCCTCATTTGGGTACCATGAATTGTCAAAATTCTCATTCGTCAATTCCATATGATTTTCTAAGTAAAAATTCAAATTTCATATTAACTTTTCGAGATGTTACATGATTGACCCTAAGGAATTGTTAATGAGTCATAAACTGAAGGAACAAAAAATAATTGAGGTTATAATGATGATTGAAATCAAATTTACTTCTATGTAATATGATTGTTAGTTTTATATTAGAGCCATTGTTCGGGGACGAACAATAGTCTAAGTTTGGGGGTATTTGTTAGTTGCATAGCAAACTAACATTAGTCTAGGTGATTTATTACATTTTATAGGAAATAAAGGGAGAATTAGTTAAAGAATTGCATAATTGTTAGCATTAGCATACAGTTTAGGGATCTACATTGTTTAATTTCTTTATAAGCTTTGTTTTTAATGTTTTGAAACTCTTTTATGAGGAAATGATGTCTGGGAAAGGAAATTGAGTGTATTGCAGGGTACAAGTTTAAGCACAAAGGAAATATACATCATATGAAGGGAAAAAGAAAAAGAAATCATGAAGAAGTGCCAAGAGACCGCGGTCAAATAAGTGAAGATCGCGGTAGCTAAAAAAGGACACTATGAGGAAAAAGTTCACTGGTTAACGCGGTCGGTGATCCAGTGACCGCATTAACCAGAATGTGGTTTGTGAGGAAAAAACATAGACTGCAGTGGACAGAATAAAAGATTCCAGTTTTTATCAAAGGATATCACTGACCATGGTCACTCGAGTGATTATCGAGATTTTCATATTTTTTAGGGTTTTTTTTGTGCAGGACTATAAATAAGAGAGGTTATTAAAGCCCATAATACCTAATTTGGAAAGAAATCACTTGTGACAGTTGTGCAGAGCAAATAACCTGTATTCCAATTAGGAATTGAAGATTATTCTCACATCTTTAGTATGATTTACTTCTTTGATTATAGTTTAATGTTTTCTATTAAATTCATGTCAAGCTAATCAGCTTTTCTTTGTCTGGGATGTGATGTTCAATGCATGATATGTGATATCTAGTTGCAGTTATTGAATTAGAGACATTATTTCATACTGTGCTAGCTTAATGCTTCGTGTTTACTGGCCATAGACATAATGAACTCAATACCTTAGATTAACTCGGGGGAGAGGTTTAAAGCGTAGATATCGCAGTGTGGACTTAGATTAGTTGATTGATCGGGCGGTTATTAATTGATTTAAGGAATTGCACAGGGATTTTTGCATACATAGCTTAGGTTGTTGAGTAAGCACCTCGGAAGAGGGCTTTATAAAACAAATCTATTTAATATTGAAGTACCTCGAGAGAAGGTTTCAATTACAGATGCAAAAACTCATAAGTGTAGACGATTCATAACCAAAACTAAGAATCACAGGTCATGCAGTGACATTCATTATCCTAGACACCTATTACATATAGAATTTTAAAGACAGAATTATTACTTCAATTAGAAGAGCTTTTAGTTAAGAGTTTAATTTAATCACATTAATTAGAGTTTTGATAAAATGCAAATCAGTAGTAAATTGGAATTTGAGATTACTAATCAAACCATTTTCCCTGAGGACGATATCCGATCTCACCGATTAATACTCAAGCGAACCTGTACACTTACAGGTTGTGCAACACAGTGCGATTGTTTGATAAGATTTTTTAAGAACTTCATTATCTGAAATCCCTATTTAAGAAGATAAATGTTCTAGTCTTCAAAACCTATCCATTTTTTTAGACTTTCATATTAATGATATGATAGTAATATACCATTTATATACCTACATTACACCATGAGTATATGTAATACCCCAGAATTTTGTCAAATAATTAAATAAATTAATTTCAAAATTCTTTTGGGTGCAAATTGTGGGATAACACGTGAAAAATAAAATAAATTAGAGTTATAGTG
>JAJIYU010002940.1:0-28304 GCA_030144865.1 Tinospora cordifolia | reverse complement strand
CTATTTTAATATAGAAAGTTATAGATGCCTTAGATTTTAATGGGGAAGTAGAAGGATGTGAGAATACCTCAAATAACACCAGAATTTAATATTTGGTGGTAATTTGTGCATTCTCTTTATTAATTGGTTTTTAGACTTTCCAACACCATGCCTTAAATAAGCACCAAAACAGGCCTAGTGACATTTAAGAATCACATGGCACTTTCAGACTTTCTCAAACATTGCTATCTAAATTACTATTATATGCTAATTAAAACATTCATGAATAATATTGATATATATGGTAGATATTTAATATACATATATATTAAGGGTAGATAGCTAGTAGCTAGTTGCTGTAAATTCTTTAAAAAAGAATAAATAAATACAGAGATGGGATTTGGAATTTGCAGGCTTTCCAGAGGAGAATTCCACTCTTGTTATATTTTATATGTTTTTTTTTTTGGCGTAAAATTTTTTGTTGTGGCAGAAATCACATGCCTATGCAGACAACACCAGAGCCCACTTACATAAGCAGCCCACATGGTGGTGATGGTTGTGTGAACAAAAGACCAAAAGCAGAGCTGACCCACAAATTACACAAACACACATACATACACATACGCAATCCTCTTCCAAACTCCTCCATTTTTTTCTCATTTCAGATATATGGCCACGCTCTTTGCCCTTCATTCTTTAATGGAATGCAAGCCAACCCCAACATCTTTTTCTCTATCTTTCTGTTCAAAGAACACAAGAAACAAACAAGGACATATGTTCCTACCCAGGAGGAACATTAATGTATAGTACTCTTTGGTTTTCAGATTCTTCATTAGTTTGAGTTTCAGTTTGTAGAGAGATTTTGAGGGGGAATTTTGATTTATTTGCTGCATTTGTAGAGAGTAATTTGTCGAATGCTAAAAAGGGTAGTTTTCTTTTTTCTTTTTTGCTGTAAGAGAAGGTAAATAAAGATTAATTGGGTTTCAATACATAGTGAAAAGAGAGAGGGACACGAGTGAAAATGTCTGCAAAGCTTCTTCATGCCTTAACGGATGAAAATCCAGATCTGCAGAAGCAAATTGGGTGTATGACTGGCATTTTTCAGCTCTTTGACCGTCACCATGTCCTTACCACCAAGAGAATTGCCAGCCACAGCCCCAGAAAGCCTCCTTCAGGTACCCTTTAATTGCTTTTTTTTTTTTTTTTCCAATTTTATTTATTTTGAAGAACTGATGAGTTTTGCATGAGCTTTTCATTTTTTATTTTTGCTGTTTGAAAGTGGTAATGGTAACAAATACAGAAAACTTAGTTCTTTTGGCTTTAAACCAAAAAAAAAGGAGGGAAGGAAGCAAATGTCTTGGGTGTTTTCATATCCTAATTAATCTCTCATCCCATATTAGTTGTTGGGTGTTTTTTATTGGAATTTCAGGTAATTGATGAGTCCAGTTTGAACTAACTTTCTTTTAATTATCATATATGTATAAAGTTGACAATTCAGAATAATGGTAATTGGTTTTTATAAGTGTAAGATTGAGGGGGCTCATTGATTTTTACATTTCGTAATGCTGTTCATTGTTAATCTACATCTGAAATCATCTGCTTAATTTCAAGAAAATTCCTAATGAAATTGGGTATATGTATTGTTTTTTCAGCAATTTATTCATTGTTTCAATTTTTTCTGATCTTTGCTTGCTTGATCAATCATGTTTCTGAAAATATTGGTTCAATAGGTTCTTCTCACGTCGGCAATGGCAACCTCGGACATGAATCTCATAATGCACGTAGCCTTCCTACTCATGATAAAGTAAGAGCCGATTGTAATTTCACTTAGACATTTTGTTAAACACATCAATTTTGGTTATCTTGATGAGAATTATTTGCATTTTGTTAATTTCAGGAAAAAAATCTGAACAAGAGCATAAACGACAATCAGAGAATCTCTACGGAGTCATCGCGGGCTTCTTTCTCTTCTTCCTCTTGTTCGTCATCTTTCTCTTCCGTCGAATGCAACAAAATAGCACAACCACCCGAAGTTCAATCGTTCGACCAAACTATTATGCAGAGTCGGGAAACACCCAACTCAAGAGAATCACATGCCCATCATTACCGACCAAATGCGACTTCTGGTCAGGTTGCAAGGCAATCCCCGGATTTCCGAGATGTTGTGAAGGACTCAATCTACAGGGAGGCTCGCAGTTTATCAGTTAAAACTAATACTAAAGAGGAAACAGCATGTCGTCCAATGAAGCATCGAGATTCGCCAAGGCCGTTTCAGATGAGTAAGTCTGTGGATGAGTCTTTTGAGTTAGAGCTTAGCATGAAGCAAAATCTCAAGGATTCACTAAGAGTTCTTGCTAAACTTAGAGGAGCGCCTCAATATTTTGAAGATGCTAGAGAATCGCCGGTGTCTTCCTATAGTGCTCGAGATGTGACTTTGTTCTCCTCAGTACCAAAAGATGCTCCTCGTTTCTCGTATGATGGTCGAGATATACGCCGTTCTTCATTTGAGTCCCGGGACAGCTTCAAATCCACTACAAGGCTCAAAGATCTCCCGCGGCTTTCACTGGATAGTAGGGAAAGTTCCATTAAGGATTCTAAGCTGAACTCAAAACCTGACTTGGTCTTGAAGGATTTCAACGTTGGCACCAATGATTTTAGTAGGAATTTGAGTACGAAGCCAGAATCAGATTGTCACAAGCGAAATCCAAGTGTCGTGGCAAAGCTAATGGGATTGGAAGCAATGCCAAAGGCGAATATGGCCGATGCGGAACAACCAGTTGGGTTGTCTAAAACCTACACGAGTGAGAAGACTAACGAGCGAATACAAAGTACGACTTCTTGCTCTCCTAGGAATTTGAGTAAGGAACCTGTTTCTCCACGAACAAGAGGTCCTGCATTGGGTGTGAAATCAGTTTCAAGTTCACGGGTGCCAATTGAACCAGCTCCTTGGAGCCACCACCTTGGAAGTTCTCGTGGTCTTCAGAAACCAACATGGAAGAACAATGAAACTACTTTGAGGGCAGTTAATACATCACCTTCGGTTTATGCAGAAATTGAGAAAAGGTTGAAGGACCTTGAGTTTAAGCAGTCCGACAAGGATCTTAGAGCTCTTAAGCAGATATTGGATGCAATGCATGCAAAAGGCCTACTGGAGACCAAAAGGGAAGATGAAAAAGCTTTTCTTTCTGAAAGAAGTTCTGAAAATCTTAATCAAGCCATGGTTGATCGGAATCCCAGATTGACAAATAGGCAAAGTCCGATTCAAGCAAGTCCTATTTCTTCCAAAACAAAGCGCAGTACTAGTAATACTACTCCAAGGGCCTTTGATTCTCCGATTGTCATAATGAAACCAGCCAAACTCGTTGAGAAATCTGGTATTCTTGCTTCCTCAGTTATTCCTATTGAAGGGTTAGTGGGCCTTCATAGGGATCGTGAAGGCCATTCTACCAGTAGCAAAAGGGTCTCCGCTAATAATCTGATAGCAAAGGATTTAACACCTAAACTTAGTCTAAGAGTGCCTTCTGGTGGTGCACTTGGTACCAGTGATAAAAAAGTGAACAACAGGACCTTAAGATCAATGCCAAATTCAACTAGGTCTCAACAGTTATCCAAAGAACAGAACAGTACCTCTGGAAGGAGCTCAGGAAATTTAAGCCCAAGATTGCAGCAAAAGAAGCTTGAATTGGAGAAACGATCTCGACCTCCAACTCCTACAAATTCCTTGGATTTGAGCAAGCCCAGAAGACAACCTGTTAAGCAGCAAATAGAGTCAAGTTCTCCCGGTGGAAGACGTAGGCCAAAGTCTCCAAACAAGCCACAAAGCGATGACCAGTTGAGTGAAATCAGTACTGAAACGAGACATTCAAGTCATCAAGGAGACGAGATTTCTGCACAATCAGATTGTAATATAAGTTTGATGTCACAGATGGATGAGGAAGTCACGAGTTCTGATCGATCTGCTGAAATGAATTGTACCTTTTCCCGGCAAGGTAGCTGCTCGAGTCAGTCTAGGAAATTTATTGATAACGCAAGTTCCATTTCAACACAAAAGGTAAGTCCTAGTTTCTTATTTGCTCATTTCTTTCACTTTTGTAGTTCATCTTTTTTCTAATGGTTCCTGATCTGTCTTTCTTCAGAAAACACCAATGACATTGAATCAAGACGAAGCAGTAGCAGAGCTTGCATCAGTTGCACCAGAACAACCTAGTCCAGTCTCAGTTCTTGATGCATCGTTCTATAAAGATGATTTGCCATCTCCAAAAGGAAAAATAGAAGATTGCTTTAAAGGTATGACACTATTCTTTCACTTGATAGCTAATTCAATATATTCAATTATTTACACGATGCATTTTTTTTATTGGAAAAGTTTCTTTTTTCAGGCAATGGAGCTAGAAATTGCAATGAGTCTCCTTCTAAAACCGGATGGAAACCAGTGGATATAGATTGCTCATCTGGCATTGCCCGAGCAGATCACAGTAGCGAGATGAGCAGGAAGAAACTTGAGAACGTGGAAAATCTCGTTAAGAAACTTAAGAGATTGAACTCAAGCCATGATGAAGCTACCACAGATTACATTGCATCATTGTGTGAGAACACCAATCCAGACCACAGATACATCTCAGAAATCTTGTTAGCATCGGGTCTCCTATTGAGAGATCTTGGTTCCAGTTTAACTACTGTTCAGCTCCACCCGTCAGGCCATCCAATCAATCCTGACTTATTCCTTGTCCTAGAACAAACAAAAGCAAGCAATGAACACTCAGTTAAATTAAAATTTGATAAGGACAAGGTTCATCGAAAGCTCGTCTTTGATGCTGTTAATGAGATTCTTGAACGGAAGTTGGCTTCACTTGCACCTTCACCGGAGTTGTGGCTAAGAGCTGATAAGTTAACCGAAAAAACCCCAAATGCTCAACAACTTTTAAGGGAATTGTGTTTGGAGATTGACGAACAACTTCAAGCTAGTAAAACTTTCGAGGACTACTCCGAAGATGGTGAAATTTGGAACACCATTTTATTCAAGGATGTTGTTCATAAGTCTGATAATTGGACTGAGTTTCCTAAAGAGGTTTCGGGCATAGTTTTGGAAGTGGAAAGGTCGATATTTAAGGAACTAGTTGATGAAGTAGTAAGTGGCGAAGCTATGCTCTTGCGGGCAAAGCCGAGTAGGCGATGCAGACAACAACTATTTGCTAAATAGCCTCTTTCGTTGATCATTATGATTATTATTGTTATTATTTCCCTCCACTTGCTTATTTTTTAATGGTGTAAAAAAGAGATGGTAACAAATCACTAAGAGCTTAAGTTCTTTGTAGGAGATTGTAATGAGTCTCCTGCCAAAGTCATATTAACATACATGTTCTATATATTTGATACATGATATAGACCTTCTTTTCTTCATATTAATCTTACTGGGTTGAGATTTGTTTGGATGGTGCAGTTATTAGTTGTTACAGTTGTTAGCTTCAATCAGTTAGTTTGTTGTGAGAGTATTGTTTCACTGTTAAGCTAGTGTGTCGTAGTCTCTGTTTTAGTTCTTTTTTAAAAAAAATAAATAAACAAATAAATAGAGAGGCCTAAATCACAATGATGTAACACATCTTCTTTGATTCAATCTATGGAGATGAAGTTAGATTAGCAAACTCCAGTTCGGATGATAAAAGGTTGCAGAGATGTAGTTCAACTTTCTTAGAATGGGAGCAACAAGATCTACTACTGATGTTCTGGTTACTCTCTTCAATGTTTGAATCTATCTTGATAAGAACAGTTTGCTGTGAGACTTCAACTCTAATCAGCAAGGATTCGATCAATATCTTTCAGCTTAGATCAGAGCTATTGTGTTTCAATATAAGAATTCTAGTTGTTCTCCATCTTTTCGTGATGGATTTGCTAATAGAGGAGGTTTTTGACAATTATTTTCTAACCTCAATGTCAAGTGTTTATCATATAGGTCATATATATATGTTGAAAAGAAAGGATAAGCTATAGTAATATTAAGATGGACCAGGAGTCCAAAAAGCGCCAGAACCGACTACAATAACAAGTACAAAATTGATGCTTATTTGTGCATCCAATCCCCAAAGGAGTATCGTATCATTTTCCCAAACAAGAAGACGACACCCAAACAGCAAAGTGATATGAGGATTCATTTACAATCCAAAGAGCATCAACGCTATTTTGTCTAAAAATGCAGTTGCTTCGAGATTCCTAGATCAAAGACTAGACAACAAAATGGATCAAGAACCAATGGTTCTTTAGTTGAGGCAAAGTATCAGGCGGGCAAGAGATAATACCAATCTCTGAAGACATGGACAAGTCTGGAAGGAGTTCTGCCAGGCTAACCACAACTTTTTCAACACACTACATTCCTAGAATAGGTGTCGCACCTCATCTTCAGCAGCCCTACACAAACAACACCAAAAAGGAGATAAGCAATAGTTAGGAATCTTCTTTTAAAATTGGACAACACAGTTAAGCCGACCCAACAAGATTAACCAAGCTAAAATTTTTTCTTTAAGGGGCATTTTGGCTTTTCAAATGGAGTCTAGGTTCGATTGTATGATGGGGTAAACAGAGGCATTGAAAGCTGAATAACATGACTTGGTAGTAAATATACCCGTAGCGTCACTAATCCACCTCCATGTATCCTCTTGGGTATTCAACTGAATACCTTCTAGGCACTGCAACATTCTAGCTAGGTTGTCAATTTCCTGATCTTTAAGAGCTCCCCTAAATCTGAAGTTCCATGTCATATGGGGGGTGTGATGCGCATGATTAGGAACTCGTACTTCTTGAATGGTGGCTGAAGTTGAATCCACAATTTTGTAAAAGTGAGAGAGATTGTTTTAGAGGAGAAGTGTCGCACCAAGTATCTTCCCAAAAGCTAACCCGACTCTCATTTCCAACTGTCCATCTAACTTGACGTACAAACATCGGGTAGATGGAGTAAATAAATTTTCAAGGGGATTGACCATTAACCTTGTTGTTCAGCCCTATGACCATGGAGTTCTGGGGGCTGCCATGGATACTACTAATAATCTTTCCCCAAAGCATGTTTGGGGAGGTGGGAAATTACCACAACCATTTAGCTGCCAATGATAGATTGCAGTTTCTAAGGTTTCCCACTCCCAAACCACCATGAGAGGTGGACTATTTGACTTGATTCCACCTAACCAACATCTGCGCCTTATCTACATTTTCCACTTTCCACAAGAATCTTCTTGTATATATTTGAAACATCTGTTGGTATTAATTCTTCTACTCCTGTATTTACACAAGCAATGGTATGTCAAAATTTTGAGTTAGAGATTCCTTGTGCATTTGAATTTGAAACTACAGTAGGATTTCCTCATTTTGTTTCAATGGTTGGGGTACATATTAACATCTTAATTTAGGATCAACCAATCATGTTACTTATGATTTCACCAATTCTCATAATTTGTACTAATTACACTAGATCAAAGGAGGTTTTTGTTAGGACCATCATGCCACGTGGATGTTTGCAAGATGACGTAAGAACTATGTTGGCATGTTTGGTGCCCAATTGACATGTGACTTTGTTACATAAGACTTTTTAGTTTTAACTTGATCATTATAGATTTGTTACACAGTTCATTAGGCAAGAAAATTCATGTGTTAAATCTAGTGAGAGAATAGTATTAATTGCACTATCTTACCATTTAAAAATTTTCTCTATTTTGAATATCATTGAATGGAAAGTTTTTAAAGAAAGAAAGGAGAAAATTTTAGAGAACATTGTTTTCTTTTATCACATGATACAAATATTATCTTAAAATGATGCCATGGTGCCATTTTAAGATAGCGTTAGGACCATGGTGCCATGTGGACACCTTAGTGATGTGGCAAAAAAGTTGACATATTTGATGACTATATAGCTAAGCCACCTAATATTTAGCATATCATAGATGAGCTCACAATGTGCATATCCAACATAAGAAACATATTTAGAAATTGACATATCTTGTGCATATTAATAAAAATAGTAAGAATTTGAATAAATATATTCTTGCACATGGAATATATTAGTTGACACATTTTGTGCAATATAACAAATTGATTTTTGACATATGAATCACATAAATATTATTGGCATATTTTAGGTAGTATAGGAAAATTACTTTAGAAGACGTGGATAGCTCTTTACAAGTGAGAAGATTCTCATAGCTTATTTTCTAGCTTCTGAAGATTTAGTATTTCTATTACTGTTGCAATAGTATGTATAATAGCGTGATGCAACAGATCGTAATGTATATGAAAGATGTTCTTCTTTGCTGCTTATAAATATACTTAAAGATCAGAGTGTTGATCACCTTTCGTGGGACATGAAATAGTAAGTGATTAATCTTAAGTGCTCCCTATTAAATATTACCATTTTCTTGTATTTTGAGACCAGTGTAGTAGGACCTCAAGTGTTGCTGGTGGTTGATAAGACTTGGAAGAGTCAATGTTGCTGATTCAAGATGAAGTGGCCTCATTAAGGTTCTGCTATAACCTGTTGTAAAGTGTTACAACAGTTTATAGATTATTAAGTTGGTTTCGTTATAACTACAATGGGTCTGTGAGTAGTAGAACGTTTAATACCTAGGCGTGACCTTATAGCTATATGCTTGGCTGAAATGTGTTATCAACCTTTTGCTTTATTACTATTGTTTTGTTTTACATTGATTGCTATTTGTGTTTTATTGCCTCATTACACAAGCAGACCTACAACTAGGTTATCCTTTTAAAGGTTTACAACTAGACAGGGAAGGTAAGGGTTAGTTGCATAGTAAATTAACTATACTATAGGTATTTTATGTATAATTTGCATAAGTTTAATAGGATTAAGTGTATTTGTTTATATTTAGTTACATATGTATTTAGAACATTATTGCATGATTAGTTGCATATTAGTATGATTTAATGTTATTTCTAGAATTTTTTTTATGTGAATATAATGTCTTGGAAAGGTTTTGAGTATCTGTACAGGTTTAGAATGAATCAGAATAGCAATAATAGCATGAGAGAAATGAAGAATGGTTGAAAACATAGAGGGTCAACTGATTATTGTGGTCAGCGACCAAGGTAATCAGAAGAGAAGCCAAAGAAACGTAAGAAATATCATGTCACTGGTTACCGCGGTAACCAGAAGGAAATTTTTGGAATGGATGAGTGACAAAGGTCACCGGAATTCAGAACTCATGTTTATGATGTGTGCCGAGATTACCACGGTCATTGACTGCGGTAATGTGATTAGTTTATAATTTTATAATTTTTTTAGGGTTTTTAAGTTGTCTAATATATATAGGATGAATGTATTAGGTTTAAGTGAGTTCTGAACTTCGAAGAATAATTGACTTTGATGGCCAAGAGTAGACAAAGAGTGACAACAACAAAGAATTGAAGATTGAAGATCAAAACTTGAGTATGATACTTTGTGTTCTTTATTCTTTGATGTTTGAACTAAATAACATGTTTGGCTAGTCAATTTAAGGTCTAAGATGTAAATTTCTATTGTAGGATCTTAAGATTCAATATTCCAATTAATTGATTTTTAATGTTTTATTTTATATTTTGGGTGTTTAATGCTTATTGTTTACTGACCATGAATAATATGATCACAAACTGTAAACTAATTTGGGAGAGAGGTTTAAGGGTTGGACTATCATAATATGGACTTAGATCAAATGATTAACTAGGAAGTTGCAAGTGATTACTGTTTGTAAAGCATTGGATTGTTAACTGCGTGCCTCGGGAGGGGGTAGTAGGGAACGAGACTAATAAGTGTTAAGGTGCTTCGAGAGAGGGCTTTGATAATAAATGCTATAACATACATAACTAGGGGTTTAATTAATTGGAATATGAATTGAGGGTGAGAACAAAAAAATTTACTATCCTAGATACTTAATCAAAATAGTTTTCAAAACAAAATTTCCTTGCTTTTAATTGTTTTCAATTTAAATTAAGATTTTAACACATCAAACTCAATTAGGAGCAATAATAAAGTGAATACTAATACTAGATTGAGATTTAAAATAGTTAACTAGTATCTGTTCCTTGAGGACGATACTCGGTCTTTACCAAATATTACTATTGTGATCTCGTACACTTGTGGAATTGTCAACAGTAAGTATCATGTTTTGAAGGACAATACAAATAGTCACGTTATGATTATGGGATTAGACTTCTTGAATTGTTGGTTTAGGCAACATATTTCCTTTTGAAGCTCTCATGTTAAGATTGATCATTCTATAGTTCATGTTTTTTTATTCAACATGTTATCCTAACCTAAGAATTTTAATTCTTACAAACTTCATTTTCAATTGGTTCAATTCACTTATTTTATATATATATATATATAATTTAAATCACATATGTTGCAAATGTTTGCCTCCTTCTAGTAAAATTTACATTTCTCATAATGCTCTAATTGATGAATTCACCTTTCATTTTGCTTCTTCTATTAACTCTTCTTCTTTGTCAACTTTTCAGACTTTTCTGTTGTCTCTGTTTATATTCCTCTTGTTCATTCTTCATCTTATTCTTTTCTCACATCTTTAATTTTTGCACTATCTTTAGTTTTTCCTCATATTTCTTCTAATTCTCCCATTGTTCCTGATCATATTGTCTCTTCTTCTATGCCATCACCGTCTTCTTTGCCTAAGTCTTCTACTATGTAATTGGTATCTATTCATCATATGATCACACAAGCAAAGCCAGGCGTGTTTAAGCGCAAGGTGTTTATGACTACTAGAGAGCCTTCATCTATAACTATTGTTCTTCTTGATGAAAACTAGCATTTTGCTATATTGATGAGATACTAGCTATGAAAAGAAATCGTACATGGTCATTGGTTGAGTTGCATACTAGTAAATCTATCATAAAGTGCAAATGAATTTTTTGTGTAAAGGAACTTTCATGGGAGAACCAATAGGTATAAAGCCAGGTTAGTTGCTAAAGGATTCCATCAACAAGAAGGTTTTAAATATAGGAAACACTTACCTTAGCTGTAAAACCTGTTACAATGAGGATTATTCTATTCCTTGCTCTTACTTATGATTGGTGTACCAAATAGCTTGACTTAAATAATATCTTTCACAATGAAGTATTGCATAAAGAGGTGCATATGCAACAATCACCAAGTCTCATTTCTTCTTTTGCTACTCATCTTGTTTGTCGGTTAAGCAGGCTCCTAAGGCTTGGATTGAGATATTGCATGATACCTTGGTTGAGTTTGATTTTGTCCTTAAAATTTTAGATTAATCTCTCTATATTTGATCATTAACTAGTTCTACAATTTTTTTTCTTCTTGTTTACGCTAATGACATTCTACTCATTGGTAGCTTTAATGATGAAGCTTTTGGTTTAATATCAAAACTTAATAATGTTTTTTTCCCTCAAGGATCATAGTCCTATCAATTAGATTCTTGATATCCAAGTGTGCAAGACAGATGATGGCATGAAAAGCAAAGAATGTAGTTTGCCAAGTCCTATTATACTTTTATGTCAAGCAGGCTTGCTCTCTCTAAGTTTGGAAGTAATTCTATTGAAGATTTTCAATTATATAGATCCCTGGTTGGTGTCTTACAATATGCCACCATCATTATTAGATTGGATTTCATTTGTTATTAACAAAGTGTAGTAGTTCTTATAAAATACATTACAATGTCATTAACTTGCTATTAAGTGCATTTTGAGGTACTTGGATGACACTTTGAACCATAGTCTTCTTTTTCAACTTGTTATTATACACTTTATCATGATTTTGTGATTCTCATTGGGGATTTGAACCAAATGATAAGAGATTTACAACTAGTCTTTGTGTTTTCTTTGGACCTAAGCTCATCACCTAATAATCTAATAAATAACCTACATTGTTTTACTCATTGACAGAAGCAAAGTATTGCAATTTAGCTATTGTTACAAATGAAATTCTTTGGATTTGTTCTTTGCTGAGTGAATTGATTGTCACTTTATCATGTGCTCTTAAGATCTTTTATGATAATCAGCATATTATCCTTCTACTTGCAATTTGCTATTTTTATTAAGCCATTTTCTAGCTATCGATTTGAGGACTTCCGTGTCAAACTCGGTGTGCTTTCACATTGAGTTTGAAATGGTTATTAGGACAATACAATTAGTTTCCATAGTTGTTAATTTCTGTTAGTTTATTGTTTTACTATTGAGTTAGTGTATCATAGTCTTTGTTTTAGTTTTTTTTTCTCTATAAATCGAGAAGTCTAAATCACAACGATATAACACTTCTTCTTTGAAACAATTCATGGTTTGCTCTTTTATTTTTCATTCTTAATAAGATTGACACAATTATCCATGATGTTAGAGAGATTATCTCACTTGATACTGTTATTTATTTTTTATTTGCTATAAGAAACAACAACTAAGTGCCCACACTATATCAAAGTATGGTTTTAAGGTTTACGATGATTATGTAATTTGGATTGAAGATTTTTCCTAGCAGACTAAACTTGGGTAATGCATCTACTCTAACTAGACTTTGTACCTCTAGCATCTTGAAAAGAAAACCCTATACTTGTTTTGACAAGGCTTTTTTTTTTTTTTTGTGATTCATTGTGATATATTGGTAGATCAATATTTTATGAGCACGGCAAGATTAATAACTGATAGACCCTTAATTATTCACATTCATTCAAATATTAGTTGAACAAATTGGCTAGGAAACCACCACACTAAGCAACTGGTAGATTTATGTTTTATGTGGAAGGAAAAAAGAAAAAGAAAGAAGGACAGAAAGGCAGATGATTAGCAGCTATTTAGAGAAAATGACACGTGCCCTGATGTGTCACTAGAATTTCTGTTGAGATAAGGTAAACGTACAGAAAGTGAGAAAGAAAAAGCGGAGAGTGTGAGGCGAAGAAGGTAGTAAGGCAAGAATGGATCGATTCTTCGGAAACGCATACAGAGGCGATCCTGGGGTTCCACACACCGATCCTGAGCGATTCGTGAACATATGGATCGGTTCTTTCGCCTTCTCCGCAATCACTTGGTTCAATCCCTACATGTGGCAGCTCTCTAACCAGTACAAGTAATCAATCCCCTCTCTGTCCCTACCCTAGTTTTCTTTGTTGATGTTCTCATGCCATTGATGATTCGTGTTTATGGTTGTTGATGGATTACGTCTTCGCTCCGTTGTGGACTCGAATAATACGCCAACTGTTTGAGGAATTTCCTCTGTATGGTTGGTTCTCATTCAAGCTCAATTTTCTTTGTTCTGTTTCACTTAACGCTTTGCGAAGAATAAATGAAGGCACGCTGAAAAATTGTACCTTGATCAAATGAAGAGTAAGCTACAATAAGCTGTTGTAAATAAATTGCTAAAACAATGAGAAACTAATTCTATAATTGATATCACACAATATCAATGACATTCAATATTAGAAATTGATGACCCAAAAGCTATATCTTCAAGTGGAAGGAAAGATACGACTAATTAAGGAGATGAATAGGTAACTATGCTTATGAGAAGGTTTGAACATGAGACCTAAATGAAATTGCTTTGATACCATATATGGACCACTTGACCCAGATGTTGTAGCTATCTCATGAGATGCCAACTATGTATGTCATTCATAAATAGATAGATATTAACATCAACACATTCCATTAATAAAAACTGTGTACTTTGATTACTCAATGCACTTTGGTTTTCTATTTGAAAATCTTGGGTCTCTTCTTGAGTTGTCTTTCATATGCTTAACATTAATACCAAATAGTGCAACTCATGCATACAATACTCCCTTGTGTGCCTTATATAACACTGTCAGTAGGCTCTAGAGTCTTATTTCAAGTACTTTGGAATTCCATTGATTTTATTTACAATATAATTTATTTATTTATTTATTTTTATACGTTGGGAATTCAAGTCGAGGTACTTCTATAAGAGTCTAAGAGACTATTTCTCAATGGCCTTTGCTTAGTATATGACAAAAGACAGTTCTTTGTGAAGATGTGTGTGTATATATATATGGATTTCATGGTTTGGATACTTGAATAGAAGGAAGAACAACACAAGATCTATTTGTAGAATATTATCTAACCCTGATAGAGGTTCTTTTCTGTCTAGGTAGGATCTTGTCATTTTTTGTTTGGTGGCTTCTATTTAATGCATTGGTTTTATCTATTTACTTAGTTTGCTTACTATTTTTGCTATGTAGAAATTAGAATGTTGAAATATGAATTTTAGTAGCAATCTTGAACAAATTTGTTTTTTGAATTATATGATATTTTGCAATAATTAGATTTATATTTCCTCCTTGAACATTTCAAGAGAAATTGGGTTGTATCTTATTAGTGTATCATTCAATTTATACTTATTGACCTATAGTAGTTATGCTTGGTACACCTACCATTGTTGTCAAGATGTTGGTGAGCTGATCGATTTCATTTAAGTGAGATGGGGCCTACTTGGCACCAAAGTGAGGCCAAAGTATTGCTAATAATATTTCATGATAAGCTTTCTAAGTAAATTATTCATTAATTATACACATAAAAATTGACATATAGAATAATTGTATGATTCAAAAAGCCATGTCTAACATAATAGTTCACATGATAGAAGAAACATTTTTGAGAATAACCAAAATATTTTATTAAATCAACAAATCTAGAAAACAACAATAATATAAACAACAAATCCAAAAATTAACCGACAAAGAAAACAAAGATAACAAAAAGACTACAAAGAATCTAAACGCCTAGGCCAATATCTTAACTAAATTGAGATAGATAGGTTCGTATATAACCCTGCAGCATGAACCAAAGATGAAGCCACAAGACAAATCTCCTTCCAAAGAGCGGCCACGTCTTTACACTTGTTGTTGAAAATCCTGTCATTTTTCTCCCCTCAAATGCGCCAAAGAGTTGCAAAAGAAGCTGCAAACAATGCTTCCTGAAAGTCACCAGACATAACTTGACCTAAAGGAAGAGAAAAACAACCCTCTATGGTTTTGGGAACCCAAATCCTTCTACTTGTGAAACCCCACCACTTGCTCCATGCATAGTGAGCTATAGAACATTGACAAAACAAATGATCAATCCTTAATACACATAATACAACACTGAAGGGGCATAAATAAAAGAGGCCATCTTTGCTGAAGCAAATCCAAAGTATTAGTCTTCCTATGCATAAAAAATCCAACGAAACAACTTAACTTTAGAAGCTTAATGTGAACACTATAAATTAGAAAAAGAGTGAGAATGAATATGATTAGGATGAAATTGATGAAAGGAGCTTAAGGATTTACATGTGTAGGTTCCTAAGAATTCTAGATTCCATGCAACTTAATCTAAGGCATCAAAAAGTTCGATGTTTTTTAAGGTATGATAAATTATGATTTTAGCATGTTCCCTATTTGTAAAGACTAGAAAAATAGAAATTCCATTTTATTTTGAAAATACTTGGCTCCAGCAACAAAGATTTCAAAAAAATGATTCAACGGGCATGGGTGGCAGACTCAAGTTAGACTTGGGCAGGATATAAACTAATGTCGAAACTCAAAAATCTGAAAGAAAAGATAAAACAATGGCATAAAGGGCAGTCAGATCCGTGGAGGAAAAGCAAGAAACTCTAATGGCCGAAGTCACTCTCCTGGATAGAAGGCTGGAATCTGAGGATAATCCCAAATCGATGCTTGAAAGGCGGAAGCTGCTTGAAAAATCCAATTTCTGCGGTGCATTCAGAAAACAAAATGTAGACAACAGGCAAAGTTAAAATGGGCCAAAGAAGGTGATGTCAACACCAAATTTTTCTACAAAATTCTCTCTTTCAGAACGATCGGAGCTAAAAAATAGAAGACAGAGAAGGAAATTTGGAGGAAGATGAAGAAAACATCCAAAAGTTTATACCGGAATACGTTGATAGCTTATTTAAAGAAAGGAACACAAACAAATGGAAAGTTGAAGGGCTACATTGGTAGGAGATCTCAGAAGAGGACAGCCACTGGTTGGAACAAGAATTCGAAGAAGAGGAAATAAATGAGGTTGTTTTCAATTGTGAAGCAAGAAAAGCACCTGACCCTGATGGATTCACCATGGCTTTTTCCCAGAAGGAGTGGGAAACAATCAAAGCTGACATTCTGGAATGTCTGAAGGAGTTTCATAGAGATGCAATTGTAAACAGAAGAGTGAATAAGACTTATATTTGTCTCATTCCAAAAAAGATCAATTCTATGTGGGTGGAAGACTTCTGGCTTGTAAGTCTCACTACCAGCATATACAAAATCATAGCTAAGACTTCGGCCAATAGGATGAGGGCAGTCCTTTCAACCACGGTTAGTGATCATCAACTGGCTTTTGTCAAAAATAGGCAGGTAATAGAAGCAGTTTTGATCGCCAAAGAAGTGGTGGAAGATTACAGAATCAATGGAAAACAAGGTCTACTTCTTGAAGTAAACTTTGTGAAGGCCTATCATTCTGTAAGGTGGAGTTACCTAGATTCTATTTTGGAGAAAGCAGTTCAGGAAGGAAAACTGCAGGGCATGATAGTAGGAACATAGAAGATCCAACTCACCCACCTCCTCTTTACGGATGATTGCCTACTCTTTATGCAGAACACAAAGGAAGAAGTTCAGGTTGTGATGGCTGCGTTACAAACTTTTTGTTTCCTCTCGGGGCTCATAGTTAATGGGCACAAAAGCCAGCTACTAGGGTTTAATATCCAGCAAGAGGTGGTTTCTAGAGTGGCTATATCTATGAAGGTGATGCTAGGAGAATGGCCAATGACGTATCTAGGAATGCCTTTGGGTGGAAATCCATACAAAACAGATTTCTGGGAGCCAGTGATACAAACAGTGAAACGAAGAGTTGCTGGATGGAAGAGAAGTTACTTTTCTAAAGGGGGACGGCTGTTGTTCATCAAATCAATTTTAGAAGCCTTGCCAACATACTATATGTCGATTTTCAAAACGCCAAAGAAGGTGGTTGTTGTCATTGAGAGGCGGATGAGAGATTTCCTATGGAATCATGAAGATTTTAAAAAAATGAACCATATGATAAAGTGGGCTCAGGCATGCAAACCCATCAAGCTAGGAATAAGAGGGTTAATCAAAAGGAATATTGCTCTAAGGGGCAAGTGGCTGTAGAACATGATGGAGAGGTCAGGTTCAATGTGGGTGAGGATCGTCCAAAGCATTCATGGAATAAAGGCATTTGGAAGAGAGGCTAGATTGAATAGAAAGAGTAGTCATAAATCCCCTTGGAAAGGCATGCACAGCTTGTACAACAAATTTCATCCTCATATCACATGGAAAGTAGGGAGGGGAGATAACATTGCCTTCTGGGAGGACAATTGGTGTGGGAGGGAAAAGCTTAAGGAGGAGTTCCCAAACATATATAGAATTTCAAGATGCCATGAAGCCTCCATATCAGAATTCAGAGTTTGTAGCAGCACGGGGGAAGACAACCAGTGGGGATGGAACTTGCACGTCCATGGAAACATAGGTGAGGACTGTATGGAGGAATTGAGCCAACTGCTCAATAAACTACAAGGTTTTTACATTCTAGAAATAGAAAGCGACATACCAATTTGGAGAGGAGTGGATAATAATAAGTTCTCAGCCAAGTCTTTTATGGAAAAATTGGAAGAGGAGGCTAATGAATAGATAGTAATACCTATCGAATTTATTTGGCGCATGAAAGTCCCATTGAAAGCAAAATTGTTCCTTTGGCTAATCAGCTTAGGCAAACTGAAGACTGGAAAATTTACAAAAGCGTTTTCCTTATTATAATTTAAGCCCCTCTATCTGTCTCATGTGTAGGAGCAGCGAGAAAAGTTCTCGACATTTGTTTGCGAAATGCAAGGTAAACCTATCTATATGGCAGAAATGGAACTAGCAGCACAAATGCATAGTCCCACCCTCTGAAAGTGACATGTTCCACATTCCATCAAGCGAAGGAGTTGCAAAGATGAAGCAATACTAGAAGGTGATTTTGGTAGCATATGGTACACCATCTGGGAGAAGAGGAATGCCAGAATGTTCAAAGACCAAAGGAAAACAGATCAAATGATATGGGAGAGGTCCAATATCTTGTTTGTGATATGGATCTCGAGCTCTAAACTACCCATGGGCTACACTTTTGGGGATTGTGTTTGTAACAGGGGAAATATAATACAGACTTTGTAGCTTGTATCTAAGTTCAGATATCTCATCCAGCATTTGTTATTATTATTTTTAATTTAATATATAGTTTCTGTTTCTAAACAAAATGATGTTAAGAAGAAAATTTACTCGGCAAAAGAAAAATATTTGTAACAATATAACAAAAATAAAAGAAAAATCAAACGCATAAATTAGGTAAAAGAAAACAAATAAGTTGCATGATGGAAATATGTGGGAAGAACACCCAAAATCGCATGATGGAAATATGTGAGAAGAACACCCAAAATCATTTTATCTCCCATATTAAATCAAGAAAAGATCAATGAAAATAAACAGCCGCAACTTGAAGATACATGTGGAAAACCCCAAATTTGGGAAATATCCAGGTGTTAATAACAATCCTACCCACTATTAATTACAATGTACAAGTACCTTATAGGAATTGAGCACTTCAAGTACTCTATGAGATAACAACACATATTGAAATGTCGGTACAAAAATTAAGAATAACTTGAGATTAAATCAGAATTCAAACCTCTCCCCACACAAGTTCTAAACTCAAACCTTTCCTAGTCACAAACTTTACATTCTTCTCAATCTTAATCACATTTTTTGGATGTTTGACTAAACAATGGGTATTTCCTTTGTGGAGACCTCCAACCATGATAGTCGAAACTATGAATCAAAAGTGAACCATTGGGGGTCACTTTGAATCAAGTCAAAATTTGAATTGATTTATCATAGGATTTGGGATATAACTGGGAATCATTTATAAAATTTTAGTTTTGGATTGATTTACTTGTATTCTTAGAGTTATAGTAGATTTTCATTTTAATGTCTAATTATCGTCTTGTTAATTTGTGTTTGTTCTAGTAAATCTCACAAAACTTATATTGCAAATATATATATATATAATATTTGCTAGAAAACATACGAAAAAGATCTTGGGAAAAACACGTTTCTAACTTGTTCATGCTGGAGAAAAAATGGAGAACAAAAAACAAAAAAGAAAAAGAAAAATGTTCAATATCTTGATTTTATTGCTGCCTATGTTCCATTTTCCATTGTTTGGGAAGTAAAAAACTTGAAAAGAAGTTTAGATCTAACCTTTCTCTATAAATAGATGCCATTAATGTCCATTTATCTTGTTTTAAAGTAATGAATTCTCGTCTCAAAAGCTTTAGGACCCGAAAAATATTGATGTACAAAACTAACTTTATTTATGATTTGGTCACAACATGCCTCTAAGTCTCCAGCAATTGTTTCTTGGAGGGGAAAAACAAAATACTAGAATTCAACTATATTTGAAAAAGAAAAGAAAAGCCCAAAACCCTATGGCATGAGGATGAAGATAAAGCTAACATCATGGTTAAAAGGTTTTCTTTTAGTTGTGATTTTTTTTTTTTGTTCTTTTCTTTTAAATAATGTAAGGACGGTTTATCATAAAAAGGAAAAAGTGTAATCATGCAGTTCTCCTTGATTCTGCTCGATTTAGGGGCCATTAATTGATATTTCAATTCATAGGTGCCACCTGAATTGCATTCTATCAACCTTGCCTTCGACCACAATATTAGAAACTGTGGTCCGGAAGGATTTCTCGTTCTAGTACAATCACGCCAACATTTTTTCCTTTGTTTAGATACAACTAGACTAAGACAACTCTTTGTATTTAGCAAGTAAAATAAATACATAATGCAGATGTGTTGCTGGTGCACAAGGATGTAGAAGGCGGTGTGGAATAGCATGATTGATTAATGAAAGAGATGAAAGGTGTGGGGAAGAAGTGTATATATATAACATACCGGAGTGTTGGTGGTTGACGAGTTTTAGTAGAATTAGACTTGTAGATATTTAGGGGGGAAGTTGGAGATTAATATGTACTGCAAGAAGATAATCGTGTTTTGTTTATGAGAAATATATATACATATATTTGGTCATTTTGTTTAGGTAAGTATGCGTTGCATGTTTGTTATTACATTTTTCGAGGACCATGTGTATTGGTCATTTAATTGGATAACCATGCATTAGGACAACTGACTGTATCCATGACAAGTTGAGTTTGGGTAGGAATGTTCCATATATATACATATTTATTTATTTTGATTCAATCTAAATTTTAGTATATATGGTACATATGGTGGGTTACATGCATGCATTTCGACATTTTCATCTAACACATGAAAATTTGTAAAATTGAGTTCTTAAAGATTTTTCGACATTTTGGACTCATCTATAAAGTTGGATCTTTTAAAATGAGGACATCCATGCACCATACATGTTGTTCATGCATGCATTTCGACTTTATTTATCTAAGATACGAAAATTATTAAAATTGAGTTCTTAAGGGGTTTTTCGATGTTCTAAATTCATCTATAAAGTCAGATGTTTGAAGTAAGGTCATTTTGTTGTATTTTTGTTTATTCAACTATAGTATAAGTAATCATTATCGTACGTATTCACCCTAACAAGATTTTTTTTTTTTTTTTTTTGTAACACGATTTACCTACAGAAACATAATCCAATATCTTAGATGTGGTGCATGTTGCAATTTGACATTTTTTTCTCAAGTGTAAAATTATAATAATACCCTTATTAGCAAATTACAAAAATATTATTGAAATCTGGGGTATTACATTTAGAATCAGTTTTAATAGAGCAGGCAAGGAATGAAAATTCGACTTCGTCTCAAACTTCGACATTTAAAAATTAGAATTAATTCAAAGAGTTCGAGAAATTCGAAAGAATTTTTGTAAAAATTTACCAAGTTAGAAAAATTAAAAAAATATATATTCTATGTAAATGCTAAAATATGGACAATTTTTATTAAAAATACTAAAAAAAATATATAATAAATATATTTTATATATAAAAGTATACATATAATGGTTTTCAACATGCATTTTAATATTAGTAATGTTTTATGCACATCGCATTTATTACCTTAAAACTATTAGAGGAAAGAAAGAAACAAAAATAAATCTATTGTCAAACCCTAACGGTTTTACAAGTATAAACCTTGGTTTTCCTTTTTCTTTCTTTTCTCAACGTCTCTTCTCTTAGACTTTTAGATTATTTTTTTCTTATTACTCTTCTCTCTATTGTCTCTTCTTCCAAGTTATAGTTTGTTTTTTTTCTCTTTGTGCACCACATAAATTTTTTTATTAAAAATACTCTTTTTCGCGACTTTTATACAATTTTTTTTTTTTCAAAAATCATCAAAACTTCAATTTTAAGTGAACTTCGCTGATTTTTCGAAGATGTCGACGAAATTTTGTAATTTTATAATTACAGGTGAACTTCGTTTCGATTGTCTAAATTACCTAATTAATTCGGCTAATCTTGACAAACTTCGGCTAATTTTCATACCATGAGAGCAGGTTATAACTATATGTAAACATTGGTACAAGGGATAAAAAACTAACTACAACGTACAACAAATTTATAGTGGTTTAGTCTCGCCTACTCCACTAGCTAACTTACTCCGCTAGGGCTTTGTCCAGACTCTGCTAACTGATTTTTTCACTAGTGAAGATCGAACTGTTACAATTCCTCAACTTCACAAGCTAGGGAACAACCTTTACATGTTAATGAGCAACACTTGCTCAACTGGTAACGACAAAAACAATCACTAATGTGATAAAAATACGCATAGAGTTATGATTTGTTTATCAAGAGTCAGGAAAAGATTTAACTTGTTAAATTCGAGAAAGATTGTGAGGGTGCTACTGAAGATTAGTGTGCTGAAAAGTTTTACAACATTTAAAACTCAAACAAATATTAGCATTCTGATATGAGTCATGCTAATGAGCTAACAATAGTGAGTGCCTTGATGAGTGCATAAGCTCAATTTAATGAAAGGACTAATGCTATGTAAGCATCATAGCATGAATAGAGTATTTTAAACCCGTGAACCATTGGCATCCTAATGCATCATTATCATCCTGACTTGATAGGTGTAAGAGGGTGTTGTTAAGACATTGGTGTCCCAATTCAATATTTAAAATTGACTTTATAAATAACTTTGACTTTCAAATGATCAATTAAATCAAATGGAAAATGTAGTAAATTTCCATCTAATGGATACTGAAGGATAAATCATTTGAAAAATGAAATCAATCAAAGTCATGCGACATGCAATATGAATGACTTGTTGAATAAAGTGTTTGCTAAGATCCTACAGACCCAACTATTCTTTTCAAGGCCATGGTATCATTTTCTTATGATTCGACTAATCCATGGAGTGCCACTTACCCACAAGGCCAAGACCCAAGAGATGCAAGGTGTAAGACAGGCCCACCCTCATTGAGGAACTTGGAGAAGCTCAAGGCATAAGATCTACAACCCTAACTATTTCTAATAACATAATTTAAACTTCATTGCATATGGTCTTCATCTTGATTGATCTTGATAGCTTATACACTGTGCGTCGACAATCTTGAGTAGGTCTTCATGCTATGACTAATGCACCTTGCAACTACATACAAGTTCTGAGGGATTTTGTTTCTAATTATCAAAATATCTTTCTCATATAGGGCACACAAGGATAAATGCTTCAATAATGATAGATGGCCCATCCCATTTACCCATGTAGAATCTAACCAAGACCTTCTTTTCTTGTTTAAAACTCAAACTAGTTTCACCATGTGGTGACAACTCATCCCACATGTTGTGTAATTTGGATGATTGTCTGACAAAGCGTCGACTAAGATTAGCTATCACCATACCATCTAACCTTCATTGTCCCATCAATGATATGCATACTATCATAATGATCCACTTTGTTTGCTACGTTGACATCTCTGACAATCTGCAATGACACGGACTTCATTTGCAATCAATTCAACAACTTTCCCATTGATTCTTTTAGCCTTCAATGCTTTAGAAAATCGAAATCTCCCCCAAGGGCAACCACCTTTGGCAAAGATCAAATATTTATAGTTCGAAGATGCTGTTACGACTCAAAACCTTAATGTATGTTGATAAGAAATTGGATTGATGACCTTCCATTGTCATCATTGCCATCACCATTGATTTATTTTTTAGGATGTTGGTTGCAATATTGAGCATTCCTATATTAGTTTTTGCCATTTGCAAAAGATTGCATCCTTCAACTCTCAATTGAGATGCCTTCTACGCCAATCTAATTGTTTCTACAACAAATTTTTGTTTCTCTTACTATTGTTGGTCCAATGACTACTTTTGGAATCATGCCTTGGAGCTTGGCTTTGCACCACCTTTACTTTCGTGAGTCAAGCCATTTTGCACCACATGAGTGCACAAGCAACCCCTAGAAACTTTAAGATAACAAACCAACCCAAAATTGACTCCAACTCCTTCTCGATTATGAGCTAGTCATCTTGGTCAAATCTTGAATAATTAGGACTTCAGATGGGGATACTTTTGTTATCTGATTGAGATTAGATGCGCTAGGATTACAAGTTCAACTTGTACCTTTTTTTTGTCTTTGCTTTCTACTGACTTTGTCTTCTTTTCATTCATGATGGTCTTGAGGTCGTCCTCCATGTTCATCCATCCCTAGTTTGCCTCCTTGTCAAAGATGAAAATGGTATGTCGTGTACCATTTTCTATTTTTGTGATCCTTAGAAAGCTCCCTGATTGGTATAGGACTTGAACATTTGACAACGGGCTTGCACCTCCCCACACGTCTTTGGTGAAATCACACATAATAAATGTTGACTTGATACCCCCATCCTTTTTGCATGAGCAACACGAACTTGAAGAGAGAGTGGAACCATTAAATTGCCTTTGGAGATGATCCCCACAGTGTAACCTATTATGAGCAATAGTTCGTCCTAGAAATTTAGCTTCAGAAGAAACACGAATGCAATTATGTGAGAAGTGATCAATAAGATGGCATTGGGGAAATAACAAAGATAGCACAAAAAAGATTTTGAGGTAAACTCTCATCAATAAAGAAACTTTATCACTCTTGTTGGAACGGCGAACACTCTCTAAGTTTCCAATAAGGGGCTAGGCTTCTATAGACTCTATCTGAACAATTCCTGCCAAGGTGAAGATACCAGAAAGATCCAACACCTCACTTTCCTCTCTAGAAAGTAGGAAATCACAAATCGGATGACAAGGCTTGGTGGACAACTTACAAATAAGGGGAAATAACAAAAACTTGCTATGACGCATCAGGTGTCCTCTCAAAATTTAGAACTACGCCCATTGCCTATATTGAGCATGATGATATTAGGGGAGGGCAAGCATTGGGCATTAGTAAACTTTTAGAAGTTGTAATGGAGGCTTTCAAAGACACACTAGCGTCTCACAAATTTTGATGATTTCAGGGCTAAAGATAATCTAGGCACATGGCAAATCTTTTTCCACAAGAAGCCACTAGATCCATTTATTAGCCAGAGCTTTATTTTTGTCTACAGGTTTTGGATTCAAGCCTCTAGAAAGCTGCATTCCATTTCATTTAGCATTGTCTTCCCCTTTAACCTTGTCTTCCCTTTCCATGGTAACTGCCTCATCACTTCTTCAATCCTCCACCCAACCAGCTTAGGCATTTTGAAAACAGAGAAGGAATGCCATCGAAAAACAGTTTTAACTAGTGTATATCCACGTCCTTTGGATAAAAAAGTTTCTCCAACAACTATCAAGTCACCTTGACGATGTTTGTATTATTGTATGATGGGTCCGAAAATGATTAAGATGAGGGTTGCCCCTAGAGGTAGGGGTATAAAGGATGTGTTGATGTCAAATTTCAACCAAACCAAAACTAGTTCGGGAGCCAAAATGGGCTGGTTGTTCGAGATGAGGATTTTGATATGTATCAAACTATGCCAATAAATCTGACATACAAACTGTGCACTTAGATATATACATCAAAATGTAAATTTGACAACCATTTCAAAGTAGCCATAAGTATGCAATTGTTTTAAATAAATTCAGATACTTCCAGGTGTTCTTGGATATCCTTTGGGCGAATCATATGTTTATTGTGGGCTTAGATGTTGATGCACATGCCTACTGCACGGCAACACAACATCATTGTACAATATGACAAATAAGAGTTTCATTAAAAGTCTCAAAAAAGTATCATTACAACTAGAAAATTAAATTCAAAGACAGCTCGAAGTAACATCAAATTGTTCATAATGGGAAAGATTGATGAGTTTAAGCCGCTTCCAAGCATTATTCTCCATATAGAACAAGAGGAAAAGAGGATTTTTATAATTGGGAATCGCTTTGAGTTAGGTTGAGTTGGATTAGGCTTCAACATATGACCAAATCGAACTAGTTTAGGGTCGAGCTAGGTTCAATTGGATCAGGTTGGCTTACACCCCTTTCTAGAGGTAAGCCAACATGAATTAATGGAGGAAAGCACCTTATTTATATACTATAACATTTGTGCCTATGGTTGAGAAAGTTGGTGTAAACAACACATCAAAATCAATCTACAGTTCACTTGTATTGCTTTTTTTTTTTTTTTCTTGGAGGTGGTTTTGGGGGGGGGGGGGGGGGGGAAGCAATTCAGATGCATGTACTAAAACATTTAAGTGTGGTTTCTATTTCTTTTTTATACTTTTCCTTTTAGTTTGGCTTCTCTTTCTAATTGCACTTTTATGCAGTTGGCATGATCGAGCAATGCTATTTGAGCAGTATCATTGGAAGAAGGCATTAAAGAAAAGGCAACCATATAAGTTCAAGGTAAATTTCTTATTTTTCATTTAGAAGATGCCTCTAGATAAAGATCAGGATATCCAGAAAAAGAAAAACGAAATGAAAACTGATAATATGAGAAGAATCCAAGTGCTTTATTATGACAGAGTTTGCATATTCCATATTTATTGCAATGTCTTTTGGTATGATCTTTCTATCCTATATAGATATAGTGCGTTTTAAACATTTTTTGGTAAACATTTTAATTCTCTTTTTTTTTAGAATCTTTCATGTAAATTTAAGATCAGGTTCCTCGGTGTAACGAGGGCTCTAAGATAAGTAGAACATGTGTAAAATTTGTGGTGTGCCCCATGCTTTTAACTGTGAACGCTAATGAGGCTAGCAGATTGCAAGTAAGTGCCCTTAAGTCGACCTGGCAGTTGTAAATAGTAACTTGCAAAGATTGTATAAGTTTTATGAGTGAAACTACCTTGGACATCAACATCAGAAACCAATTTTCAGTCGCATGCCTAGAAAACTTTCCAGAGGTACAGTGATCATCAATAACAATAGAGGTTTACGAAGCTGTACAATCTGCTTGCATTAGTTATGGCATTGTTACACGCTTAAGAGTCAAAAACTTGTTTAGATGACCACTTCGACCATATTTTAAGTTGGGACCTCTTATAACCATAAAAATGATGGATTGACTCGTCACTAAACCATTCTTAAAAACCAAACCACATAATAAACATTGTTATCTGAAACTAGAGCAACAATAATTTAATCCCCCAAATATCCAATGTGTTTTGAGTGAGACTTGGAATGAATGCACTTAAATTATTGCTATAATCTCCTCTTTGCCCCTGATTGCAGTGGAATCAGTACATGGACAAGGACCTGCGGGATTCATACTACTTCAATTGGCCTGTCTACTTCCCTTAGTTTTAGATTATTGTGTTTGCTGATGCTTTCCCTTCATCCCAAGCCTTCAATGCTGCTTACATTGTCAATGAACGTGGCTTTACATGGATTTGAATTTGGTGAGCTACTAAGCTTTCAATGTGCTGGAATAATATTATGTTTCCGCCATGTTTTATCTTATGAATGCTCTAATATGTTTACTTATACAACATTCATGGTTCTATTTAGAACTAGTCAGAGGCTCCGTTCTTCTACCTCCCTTGCATAATTTGTGCTTGAGCTTATGTGCCTTATTTTCCGCTTTCTTTAATGAATTAGTATATAGCAGAGAAGAACTGGATTGTATGATAGAAAGCAGATGAAACATACTTAATGCAGATGGCATTGCTGGATAGGATTTTTGGATCCTTTCTTCATGCTTCTTCCTTGGAGATTGCTTGCTTCAAAAAGGCTGTTTGGTAGACCTAGTTTTTAACTGAATCAGCAATTGTAGAAATTCTTGTTCCAGGTTGAGTTGATGGCAGATCATTAGTCCACATGTATTAGTGCTTACTGGAGAATTGCTTAGTTATGATGCTAAAATTCAACAGCATTTGGGTGGTAGAAAGACAAGTCTCGCCACCCTTTACTGCTCAATATTTCTAAGTGAAATAGTTGTGTTAATACAAATGGAACTCAAGGTCCTTTTCAGAATGTTCAGCTAGCAGATAATCTGAATGTGTTAGTCCCATAATCTGCCATGAGAGATATTTTAACGGAAATGTCATTTGAAATGATTAACCAATACTTGGAAGCCACTTGAGAGGAAATGACACCATATAGAATGCCTTACAGTTTCCTTTCTCTGAAGTTGAATACTTGGGTCTTTTGAATCTTCACTTCTAATATTAAACCCACCATTTTAGAACACCTTTACTTTCAAATCTTCTATGCGTATATTTTCCTCTCCAAAGCTACTTGGTTTTCCCAACCTTATTGTTCCATTTGAGAATCTGTAAGATATGGACATGCAAATCGTAGTTCTTGAAATCATTTTTATCTTGAAACTTATCACAATTAAAATTGAAGAACAAATGTTTTTTTTTTCCCCTCTCTTCTGATAAAGAAAGGAAGATCTGTTTTTAAACCATAAAATATTATGTAATCCTTTTATGAAGAACCCAAAAATAAAAATAAAAAAAAAAAGCAAGAAATGAAACATCTGTTGGGTTATAGAGGATCATCTGCATTTTACACAGTTACAATACTTTAATCTCAAGATTAGTCTTGCTGTTGCTATTGCAAATGGGGATTAGAGGGATTAGTGAATACTATTGAGGTCAAAAACTAAAAGCGAGGTCTTTTGGTACTTATTGTTAAGTATGTTGAGATAATGATTGGGTTTTTACTCGTATTTATTCCTTGTTTTAACCTTTCTTTAGGGTCTATTGGTACATGTGAATATAAACTTTCTATTTGACTTGGACATGACCATAACGTTATTCAAAATTTTCTGATGGCTCAGAAAAAAAGGGGACTTCAAGAAATTTTCTAAATAAAAACATGATAATTAAATATACAACTTGTTCATCTTCTTCAGCCATTAAATATAGATAGCTTTCACCCCTTATTCATAGTCTAATAATCAACACAAAT
>JAJIYU010002939.1:0-28512 GCA_030144865.1 Tinospora cordifolia | reverse complement strand
ATCTATCCCTTCAACTTGGGTATATCCTTGGGCCACAAGGCGAGCTTTATTTCTAGTGACATTCCCATGTTCATCGGTTTTATTTTTGAAGATCCATTTGGTTCCAATGATGTTCACATCTGATGGTCTAGGGACTAATTCCCAGACCTGGTTTCTTTCAAATTGTTCTAATTCTTCTTGCATTGCCTCTATCCAATTTGAATCCAAGAGAGCTTCTTTAATATTCTTTGGTTCATTTGTTGAGGTAAAACACGAGAATCTCACCATTTCTCTGTAATTCTTGCGAGGAATATTTCTGGGTTGTCTTCCTTGATGAAGATCTCCAATCATCAATTCAGTAGGGTGATTAAGTTGAATTCTGGATGAAGGCTCTTTGGACAGATTCGTTCCTGAATTTTTTGGATTTTCTGAGTTTTCTGGGTTTTCTGGGTTAACTGTCGTGTCTTTTGTCTCACTGACTGGTGCGACAGTCGGACAGACAGTTTCTTTAAGATTCTCAGAATCGCTGTCGTGCAAGGGCTCATTTTCTGAAGGAACTTCATTAGCTTCTTCTTCCTTCTTATGGTCACAGATAGTGACATTTATGGACTCAATCACACATTGTGTTCGATTGTTGTAAACTCGATAAGCTCTGCTGTTAGTTGCATATCCAAGAAAGATTCCTTCGTCGCTTTTTGCATCAAATTTTCCAAGGTGATCCCTGTCATTAAGTATAAAACAGATGCTGCCAAAGATATGAAAATAACTTACATTAGGTTTTCTTCCTTTCCAGATTTCATAGGGTGTTTGTTCTGTTCCTGGACGTAGATACACTCTATTGATTGTATAGACAGCTGTGTTAACTACTTCTGCCCAAAACTTTAAAGGAAGACTTGCAGCCTGAAGCATTACTCGAGCCATTTCTTGAATATTTCGATTCTTTCTTTCAACAACCCCATTCTGCTGAGGGGTCTTTGGAGCAGAAAATTCCTGATTTATACCCATTTCATTACACAGGTTTGTAAAGTGTTGATTCTCGAACTCTCTTCCATGATCACTTCTTATTTTGTTTATTTTGAGTCCTTTTTCTGTTTGTAACCTTGTACAAAGGTTCTTGAAATTGATGAATGTTTCTGATTTTTCCCCAAGTAAATCGTGAAAAATCATCAACACAAACATATACATACCTTTTACGCCCAAAACTTTCAGTTTGCATAGGTCCAAACAAATCCATGTGAAGAAGTTCAAGTATTCTAGAGGTTGTGATGAACTGAACAGATAAGTGTTTAGTCCTTTTCTGTTTCCCCAGCTGACATGGACCGCAGACAGCAATATGATCTGAATTTAATTTGGGTAGCCCTCGGACAGCATTTAACTTGCTAATGTTTTTGAGAGTTTTGAAGTTGACGTGTCTAAGTTTTTGATGCCAGATTTCCATAGTGTTTAGAACTGAGTTGTTACATTGAAGAAGAGGTGTCATAGTGGATCTTTCAACTTGATAGCAGTTGTCATAGGTTCTGGTTCCCTTCATGTAAGTTGATGATACAACCGTCCTTGGTGAAGTTTACCGAGAGATCATCATCACATAGTTGGCTGATACTTATCAAATTTGCTTTGAGTCCTTCCACGAACAATACTTCTTTTAGCTTTGGAAGTCTAGCAACATTTAGTATCCCCTTTCCGATGACCTTTCCTTTTTCTCCACCTCCGAAAGTTACATGACCGTCTTCACCTGCACGGAAAGAAGTGAGAAAGTGTTTGTTACCTGTCATATGCTTTGAGCACCCACTGTCAAGATACCATGATTCAATTGAACATGTTGACAGAGCTGTATGCGCAACCAGCGCTGTGTTCTGTGTTTTTGGTATCCATTTCTGAGTGATCTTCCGATTTGTTCTTCTGTTGTGAAGGCAACTCTGCTGAAGTTTGTGACATTGTCTCCATTTGTGCCCTCTTCTTCCACAGAAGAAACAGATTGGTTTCTGTATTTTATATGTGCTGAAAGATGGGTAGATACGTGATTTAGAGTATGAACTTGATATTGAGTTAATTCGATTCGATTGATCATCTTTGTATCCAATGCCTCTTTTATCGCTGGAACTCTGACCAAGCTCAAGTATTTCTGTTAGTTTAGCTTTTCCTGAGTTTAGACGTTGAAGAGTTTGATCAGCATCTGCAAGTTTGTCTGAAAGTTCTTTGATTTTCTTGTCCTTCTCTTTGATAACTCCTTCCCGTGCATTGACTGAAGTTTTTAGTGCTAGGACTTGATCTTGTAAGTTTTTGATCTGCAAGGTTCCCTGTAACCATTTGTTATACATTAGTTCATAAGTGCTTCAAAAATCCTCAGAGCTTACCTCATCTTCACTTTTAGATTCAGTGGACATATTAGTCCCAAGATATGCAGGAGGTGACCGAGAGATAAGTGCTGCAAAGGCTATGAAGTTGTTTGAGGATGAATCTCCTTCATCCTGACTGACGTCAGATTCATCGCTCCATGTGGTAGTCATAGATTTCTTTTTGAGAGTATTGGCACATTCAATCTGAATGTGTCCTATTCCCCCACACTCATGGCATTTGGTATTCTTGAACCGATTTTCGGAAGAGGGCGCCTCTTTGGAAAACCTTCTGTTGTCAATTCTGCCTTTTGAAAGTACATTCGGTTTTCTGTACTTCTTGAGAAATTTATTGAAATTTCTGGTGATTAAAGCGAACTCGTCCTCCATTGAAAGAGGATTAACTTCAGCTTGTAAAGCAATACCTTTTTCTGGTTTTTGGATCGGAAGACTCATTTCATAAGTTTGCAAAGATCCCATAAGTTCGTCCAGACGGATCTTTGTAAGGTCTTTTGCTTCTTCAATTGCTGCTACCTTGGTTGCGAACTTTGATGGAAGGGACCTCAAAACTTTTCTTACTAGTTTTTCATCAGAATATCTTTCTCCTAGTAAGAAGGCTTGATTTGCAATATCTCGCAACTTTCCATTTAAACTGGATATGCTTTCATGCTCTTCCATTTTCAGAAGTTCAAACTGAGAGGTTAGTAATTGTAGTTTTGAGATACGAACAACATTTGTACCTTCATATGTAGTTTCTAGAGTGTCCCATGCTTCTTTTGCAGATTCACATGTTGCAATGAGTTTGAACTGATCAATATCAACTGCATTAAAGATGGAGTTGAGTGCCTTAGAATTGGCTTGCTGCAGTCTCTTATCTTCTTCAGACCACTCGAATTTTGGTTTGATGCCAGAACTGTGATCTGATATAGGAGGAAACCAGCCATCTTCAACAGCCCTCCAAGCGGATTCGTCAAGAGATTGAATGAAGATACGCATCTTGGTCTTCCAATAAGTGTAATTGCCTTCATCAAGAAGTGGAGGTCTAGAGATTGACCCTCCTTCTTTGAGTTGATGTTTCTCATTGGATATGTGACTCATTTTGACCTTAGGATCTCACCAGCCTGATTAGAGGCTTCTGAATAAGAGGTGACCCGCTCTGATACCAAATGAAATTTCAGAGTCACCGAAACACCACAGCTATAATGATAAGTAACAATCCCAAAAGGAAGATAGAGGTGACACACGATATGGTAACGCAGTTCAGCTCAACAACTTACGTCTGCGGGGCCTCGCCCAGTTCAAGAATCCACTAACAGATGAATAATCTTACAATGAGGACACATCACTTCTTCTCTGAGAAGTAATGGACAAGCAGCAGCACTCCTAACAATAAGCTAGTCTTCAACAATTTTCAACAGTCACTACTGTAATTGCTACAACAAAGTACTGTTATTCTCTAAATCTCTTACTAATGAAAGAACAGTGAACAATAAGTTTCGTAACACTAAAAGATAACACTTATCAAGCTTTCATCCCACACAAGGCATCAGACGAGACAGGGTTAAATAGACAGCAGCGAACGATCATTCCATTTGTGATGCACATTTTGAAAATCCTTCTGGGCAGACTGTCTGATAGCCTGTTGCATCTTCTGTTGTGACAGTCTCGCGGATAGCCAGAGAACTTTTCGGAACGGATGCAGAAACGTTCAAGGATCTTTCATAGGGTCAAGATCTTTTCTTCTGGGGAATACATTGCTTGACCTGTTTGAAAAGATCTTCCCGTTTTTCTGGTTTCAGCAAAAAACATTTTAAAAATACATTCTTAAAATGTCAAATGTGGAGCTGTTAAATGAAACATTCTTTAAGTCCGTTGAGCTCATGATTGGAAAGAATCCAAATTGGAAATACAATCCTGAAATCAAGTATCAAAAATAGAAAGAATTTCAATTGAAAAACAGAAACGGAAATCCGGTCTTAAGATTTTAGCAACCGAGCAACATGGAAAGAATTTTGAATTTAAACTAGAAACGGAAATCCAATCCTATAATCTTGCATGATTAGATTTAGATTATTTATAGTAGGAAATAATTCTATTTTTTTCCAAAACATTTTGTTTTGACACAAGGCAGGAAAAAAATAAACTGTTTAGCACTGATTTGATTATTACAAGTAACAGGAACTGATGTGCACCAAACATTGCCAATTGAGAGAATCCTAACAAGAACTCATTATTCGCTAGAGATATTTAGGTGTGATATATTTGTAACCTCTGGCTCTTATCTTAAATCTATATGCTTAATGATTACCATATGCTTTAAGAAATTGGTCAAATTTTCTATCTAGCTATACATTTAATTGAACATAGAACTCATAGTTAAGAGGTTCTATATTCAAGACTTAGATTAAAATGTGTAATTTTGTAAACCTTCTGAACAGAAAGTGTGTGTGTGTGTGCAACAAAACTTGAATAGCTAGACTTTTATAAAATTAACATCTTAGATCCTAGTAAAATATGTCTCTAAATTTCTACTTGTCTATTCAGTCAAATTTCATGAATTTCCAGTTTATGTAAAATATTTTACATTATCTATCTGCATGTATGTCAAAATGGTGAAGCGCACAAATGGCTCAATACCTATATTTGATAGTATAACAATTCATGAGCTCATTAAAATGTTTAATTTGAATGTACATAAGATTCAATTTAACAAAAAAAAAAGGAAAAGAAAAGGATTACCTTTTAGTAGAAGATAGTCTATAAGATTGTTATAAAACTTAATTCCTTCATGATTGACATCTCCAAATATTCCTCCTTTTGATTAGAACATGACTATTAACATGTTTGAAGGCTACAAAAAGATTGGTGAAGCAGATTGATTGATCTTATGAGATAATATTCAAGTCCAAGAAATTGCGAAGCAGTAGGCATTTGCTCGAATGAACTCATTAGGTCTATGTCTTCCTGTTCAAAACAAAACAAGGCAATTAATGATCATATACCTGTTTAGAATTAGATTTCTATTTAAGAAGTAAAAAAGAGAAAAAAATGTTAAAAAAGGAAGATTTTAAAGAATTAAATGAAGATTGAAAAGGACCCAGTATTGTTCTACTAGAATTCATGAATCTTAATCATATACACAAAAGAGAAAAAATGGTTACACACAATTACTCTTGCAATAGACATTAAAAATAGAGAGAGAAAGGATGAGCATTTATATAATACCCAAATTAAATTAATGATCTAGAATGGCAAGTTGATGTAACCATCAATAGTGTTGAAAGGGCCATAATTAAGTTGGTTCAACACCTACTTCCATTGAAGGAGGTCATGATGAAAATCCCTTATATATATTGGACTCCTGTTGGGAAACTTTTACCATGTAGTGTGGAAAGGGTGAAACCCAGTAAGTCGGTAAGGTTGATGCCTCTTAAAGAGCAAAGAAAGAATAAGTTAGAATGACAACCCGTAAAATGAAGCTAATAAAGTTTATGTTTAGCTTTCTAGATTCTACTTCTACTTTTGCACTTTGAAGATTGACCCAGGCCTAGATCTTTGCTTCTTCTCTTTGATATCTGCAAGAACCCATGAAATGTAAACTTAAGCAAGTGATAGAAAAAGAGTTATGGTTTGAGACCAAATTAATGACCAATATCAAAATTCTTTCGAAAAAATTATAAATTCCATTTTTTTACCTGATACAAGACTTTGACTGCAAAAAAATGTTTTTACTAACATCTTCAAAAATATGGCTCATTTAATAAATTTAATATAAAAAGAAATAATTTTAAGATACAAAAAAAAAAACATGAGCTACCTTAGATCCGTCTCCCATTGCTTTAGTTTTCTTTGTTGCTAAATTCATGGACATCATATCCTTCTTCATATTTCCATTTGTACTAACCATTAGTTAAAGAAGGTTCATGTTAAAGCTTTTTGTAGATTCTTTGTGTGTTTGTGTGTGTGCATGTGTGCGTGTGTGTATGTGCGCCCATGTAAAAGAAACTTACAAGGCTCTTTATGTAATACAAAAACTACTACCATATTTGTGGCAATCACCTATAATTATTAGAATAGAATACCAACGGGAAGCATGACTGTTTTTCTGCTTATATACATTTATGAGAGTTTTTTGTAGGCATTTCCAAAACTTATCATTTAAACAATTTGATTACATTGCATTTATCAAAATCAGAAAGTTATTAGCTTTTTATGACTACTTCTAAGGTTCTTCAGTTCTCTCAAGCTTTGAACAAATACAAAACTAAATTGACCAAGAAAAGAAAAGAATTACATAAGTATACCCAGCTAATCACCAATAAAGTAAAAAACTCACCACATGACTAGTTATATTTATAACACTCTCACCAAAATCTATGTGAATAATAACAAATGGAAGCAAGTGGAGATAAGTTTTTAGATAATGGAATCAAATTCTATGCATTTGGAATGCGACTATTCTGTGCTTTCAAAAAGAATTTTCTTTGTTTGTTTTTTTTGTTTTTTTGTTTTTTTGAAAAACAACTAAATATTATTTGGAAGGACAGAGGAGGTGCCTCCTTCAAAATAAGGCCTTCTACAATATGAATATTTTCTTCAATTTGAGCATATTCTGCTATAATTCAGATAGTGAATGATACAGTTAGTGTAATGCGAGGTTGACGCTACTTTTAATTCATCATTAGGGGTTCCCAAATAACAACATTCTTCCTAATGGCAAATTTAACAGATTGAGCAGTTACACCAATCAAATCATCTCAAGATCAGTGAGAAACTAATGTAATCAAATTCTTAGCAAAAGATCAAACCAAAATCTAGAAATTGCGTACAACATGTCTAATCACATTGAATGGAAAAATAATCCACAAAATAGTAACAAACCCTTTCTAAACGTAGTGAATGAAGAACGAAATGAATTTCCACATAGAAAACAATCAAAGTACATAAAAAAAGAAGAATCAGACAGAATGAATCAGAAGCTTATCATTGAAGAAGAAGAAGAAGAAGATGCAACGATAACACCTTGAACTGGACGGATAAAGAGGGAAAATGAAAACTAAAAAGGTGATCGCAGGAGTCACACGAAAAACAAGTACAGCTGCGATAATCTGAACAAGAAATGTGATGAAGCAAAGTTTTTTTTTTCTCACCAGGAATTTTTCCACAAGCAAGTAGTAATAGAAATTGCAAACGCATGGATTTGCGATTCTAGAAATCAATCTTGCTATGATGCCTAGCTTGATGATCATTGCTCTAATCCAATGAAACCTCAATTTGTTATTGAAAGAGGATCAAGATGATGGAGAGAGAAGAGATCGAAAGATTTTGAGAAGACGGAGATTGAGAAAAGAGAAGACAAAGCCGAACTGTGAGATAAAGGAGAAAAGAGAAGACGGTGACGAATTGGGATAGAACAGAGAAAAATGAGAGAGAGACGAGAGGAAGTCAATGCTTAAAAAAATGAGACAAAACAAAAATGTTGTTAGTTTTTGATATTGTGATAAAAAGTTTAGCAACAAAAAAATATTATTGCCATGTCCATTAAAAATGATAGGAAAAGCAACAACAAAACATTTAACAACAAGAAATAATAATTTGTTACTAATCTTATTTTTTCATAAAAATAGCAACAAAAATAATCTTTTGTTGATAAAAATAATATTAAACAATAAAATATTATTATTATTATCAAAATTTTTTCGGTGAAAATAGCAACAAAAATAATTTTTTGTTACTAAAAAATAATATTTAGCAACAAAACTTATGTTGTTGCAGAATATTTTGTTGCTAAATGTCAAACTTGGTGGAGTGCATGGTAATCAGAGTACGGGTAACTTACATTGTGGTTGCCCAGATTTGAGTTGTTTTGTGGTTAGGGTTGAAAGCGGGTCGAGTCGGGCGGCTGATGACACTCAAAACCACCCGACTCGAGCTAGTGATATGGGGCGTCCAACCCCAGGTCGGGTCAAATCCAAGGAGTTGGTCGGGTTGGGCCATTCAAAAAAAAAAAACCTAAACCACCTTTTTTTTCCTCTAAGAAGATGATAATGGTGGTGCCGCAGTTGTTGTGAGATAGAAAAGAGGGATTGAAACTGAGAAAAACGCAGAAGAAACCAAGAAAACTCCAAAAAGATGAAACGCGAAAGAAGGGGCTCACAAAAGAAGATGACTGATGCGAGGTGGTGGGGTAGGGGTGTAGCAATGCTTGAGCCAGCAGATCTCAGCGGCGGAGGAGAATAGAAGTCTGACGAACTACAATAGCTTGACTCCTTCTTCTTCTGCGATCTAGAGAAGACGATTCCTTCTCTGTTTCATTGAACGACAACAATGACAGAGAAGGCAACGTCAGTAGAGAAGGAAGAGAAACAAGAGAAAGATGAAAGGAAAAGAGAAAGACGATAAAGAAAGAAGGAAAAAGGGGCTGCTTCCTGGATTGTTGTTAGAGGAAAATGAAAAAATTTTCTTCCTCTATGATTTAGAGAAGACCAAAAATAGAAAAACAAACTTTTTTTAATCAACGGTCGGGTTGGATCGGGTTTGACCCGAACTTATGAGGCTGAACTCGAACCAATCCGAATTTAAGGAATACCCGACCCGACCCAAAATGGTCGGGTTTGGTTAGGTCGAATCGGGTTGATCAGGTGGCTTACACCCCTATTTGTGGTAGACTCTTGACACATGGACTTACATCGAATGAAGGGCCCATTGAATGCCACGTGGATGATAGGTTCGCACTTAACTGTTATTGGCCATGAAAGAATAGATGGAATACCTTGCCTCTCAAAGGCCATTACTAAGGGCATGTTTACCAGATTATCCTTGTATAACAATAATAATCACAACAAATACAAAATCAATATTACATTATTTCTAAATATGACAAGGGTCAATTGACATATGAGACATTATAAATTTCTTTCTGTTTATCTGTCAATTTGATCACATCTGGGACTTACTAGATGACACAATACGTCAATAATAATTCATTTGGCAGGCATATACTTTATAATAAAATAAAAGGAATCTCATTAATAATAGAATATCAATGTCCTAAACTTAATTAAAATAGATTTGGCATAGTTCAAAATAAAATTTTGATCTCAACTAAATATAACTACCATAAGAAACCATAGCCTTCTATTATCAAAAGAGTAAGACTTAAAAAGGCATAGTTTTCATCTGGGTCAACATGTCTGGCACCACTAAACAAAAACAAAAAAGCTCTAGTTGCACAAACAATTTCTCAAGTTCTTTGATGACCCCATATCATTGGTTACCTAAAATGTTAAGAAAAGGTTGAGCTTAAAGAATCTAATGGATCATTTTAAATATTTAAACTATTATTTTAATAAAATAAAATATACATAAAAAATAATAGAATGTTTTTAAGTTGTCGTTAATACCAAAAAGAATTTTCCTCGGTGTCCCCCTGTTGTTTATTGGGATCCATTTCATCAATCATATCTTCAAGTATGAAAGCAAACAAAGAGCCAAAGCTGAGTTTGGGTAAGAAACACCCACGATGACACCAAATGGTCATTCATTGTCCCAGTACACAAATAAAATCTTAATTAATCTTTCTTTAATGAATTTCACAATCTTAGCAAGCTATATCATGGATATGAAAGAAATACAATATGAACACATTAACATTTCAATATAACATTCATTCAAATCATTGAAGCCATTATTCACATGATAAGGAACAATTTAACATGTTATCAATCATTGCATACAATCGTATCATTTAATCATTCAATAACATTTATCAAATCACTATTCTAAACTAACAATTAATCATGCATATTTTATTTAAATCAAAATAATAATTTAAAACCTAAAATTCATCTCCACCTGTCCATATGCTAAAAATCTCGTGATCTGCACTGTGTTAGGATTTATAGGAGATGTTAACTTAAACGATAAAAAATATTTTCTTAGTAATATATGATAATTTTTAATATTTTAAAATTTTTAAAAATTTGATTTTATAATTTATTTTAAATTTTAATAAAATAGGGTGGGGTCATTGTTATCGTTGCACCACTACTATAATTTTTACTGTAGACTTGACAAATATTATTTTTCATCTACAAAAGTCATTTGTATGAGTCATCTCATGATTATTTTAAATTTAAAAATTTTAATTAAAAGATCATGCATATTTTGCATGATAATTAAATCTAATAATTTCTATAAACACATAAAATCCTTGAACTATACTATTGACATTGTTGGTAAATAATTTTATTATTCTATAATTATTATATTTTAATTTTCAGCAAGTTGAAATTTTAATTGTTCACTCTAAATATTTTGTTTTCTGATTTTTCATAATTATAATTAAATTATTTTTCTCTAATAATATGTATTTAATGCCTTAATAGTTTTATTTTTTAACCTTGACGTCATTATCACTGAAAATACGTTATTACTATAGTTTTAAATGACATATTTTGTTTAATTTTAAACTGAGTATTTTCACATTCTATTATATCTATTCTTCTATTTTTTCTTTTCAATTTACTCAATATTTGATTTCAATGTATATAATGTATCTGTGTATTTCTCAATTATTTCATGTACCGTAACATATAAATCTATAATTTTACATTTAATACAATTTTTTTTAATATTATTTGCAGCAACCAAATTTTCTGAAATTTTTCTTAATGAAATACTATAATGCTGTTTTTAACAATATCTTGATCTATACAATTTCTCATTATATTTTAAGCATATACGTATATTGCATATTTCACTCTATATTTATAAAATTTAACAGTTTAATTTGATTTATTTGACACATCTAAGAATTAATCCAATTTCCTAAATGATTTGAAGATTTATTTTATTTTTAATTTCAATTAAATAACAATATTAATGTTATTTCCTACATCTAGGCACACATATTCTAATAGATAATGAAATTTAACATCTCATACCAGTCATACAATATTGACTATTAAATCAACTTCCTATTCGTAATAGAAATATCTAATGGTTAATCATGTATAGAAAAATAAACAATAATAATAGATAAAAGCTTAGGGTTTAGAAAGATAACCCGCTCTTGCAAATTTCTTTTGTTGAACCATCCGTTTGATTCCAAATAGAATAAAATCGCAAAAGAAGACGAGGGATGGGAAACTGAGAAGTAAAGGAAGAAGATGAAGGAGAGTCAAAAGAAAGATAAGAAGAGAAAGAACCAAAAAGGGGTTTAGCATTATTTACTGTGGCCAAACTTGAGATGAAAAGTAGAGTGTTGAAGTCAATACATAATTTTATGTGTATATGGGTGTAGGATGCAGTTAAGGTGGTTTGTTGTAACACCTCGCTCCCCGTCCTGACCCCACCTATGTGTTGTTCCGTCGACGTTCCTGATACATTGTCATCCCGCACGCATTTCTTGAGGAGCTCCCTCGGGATACCTGAGGGGAGACAGTGCATATCACATTAATTCTTTTTTTCTTCCTATGTCCCAAATTCTATAGGACTCCCTAAGTACTCAACTCATAACACAGGTTCCACAAAATATAATTGGAAATCATTAATACAAATAAATCAACTTCAACGTCATATATTTGAATGTAAAATTCAAAATAACTAAATGTCATTCATTGATATAAAATATTCAAGAGTCACAAAACTTCATATTTGTTATAGCGAAAATAACTATAAAATTGTACTAAAGACTTAAAACAAAGTTTACAAGAAAAGATTTATGGCCAACATGCCCATCTTAAACAGTTTATGAGGTTTAAAAAAGAATATTTGAATTTAAAACCATTTCGTAGCCTCGTTCTTTTAATTTCCTAAAATGTTAGAATAGAAGGGTGAGCACAAAGTCCACTGTATCATTCTAAACATTTACATCATTATTTCAACCAAACAAGACAAGCATGTCAAAACACTTTCATATATTAGGCGATTCAAACAAATTTTTTGTTTACATTTGACATTAGGACCGAAATGACTTCTTCCTCAGCATTTACCATTAGGTTCGGAAGATTACGTGCATTTGAAACCCTATCTTAGGGGTAAAGTCTTCACTTGACTATTAACCCCTCTCAACAAGACCCTCTGTATCCTTTTCAGGTTGGGAAATACCCATGGCAATTCCCCTTACCACAGCGGTACATGGTTAAGATCTTTATTAATCTTCTTTTACTGATAGATCACACAATATATAGATTAAAAAAGGCATATGACATTTGAGCATGGCAAAAGACATTTAGAAGCATTCGAGAGCATGTTGTATAACATAGTTCATGTGCTCATACATATCATGTATCAATGTTCTAAATATCATGCACATCTATGCCATATCAAATCAAATAAATCACATGCATCTAACATTCATGTTCAAAACTCAAGAACACATGCAGGCCTCATTACAATTAAAATAATGAAGTAAAAGATATAAATCATCTCCACATCATGTTTATCTTCAAGTTGGGAACACACATGCAAGCTTTATTTAAAATTGAAATAATAAACTAAAAGGAGAAGTCATCTCCTCCTTAGTAGTATTACTCTTCTTAGGACTCAATTGAATCTCTTCCATATTTCTCAACTAGTAATCCAAAATTTATGCAGCAATCTGTTACTTCAAACCCAATTGCTACAAAATTTTTGTAACACTTTGTTACCTCAACCCCAATTATTGTTTAGAACAACCCAAGAAAAGAAAGAGAATGAAAGGCAGAGAGAGAGAGAGAGAGAGAGCAAGATGGATGTATTAGTTCTTGCTTGGATGAAGAGAATATGAGCACTAAGGGTCTTTATATTGAGTTTCAAGGGCTGAGAATTGGTAGGTTTGTGAGGTCAAGCAACAAGAAACTTTTTATTTCCTTGTGCATCGCATATGAGTGAGGAAATTAGAGTTTGAGTTTCGTCCACTTTCTAATTCCTTTCTTTGCGGCAACTCTTATTGGAGACTCGACATTAGGACCACCCAAAGACTTCAGTCCTCAATAGAAGCTAAATCAAAGGACCACAAAACACAGAAGGCAGGACTGTGGTCCTCTATGAGAGGATTGCGGTTTTGCTTCGGAATATAATGTTTCTTTTTTTTCTTTAAACTCTTACTAATGACTTTGGTTTATATTTTCCCATTTATTCCAATTCCTAATGAGTTTCAATTTCTTGTGGGACACATCAAAATTATGTGAAACTCACTAATGTTCTTGCGTCAAAATGATATGAAACTTCCTAATGTTCTTGCGCACTGGAAAATAATTTTAATTGGCTAATAGAATTGAATTTGACATTTCTACATAGTTCTCTCAAAAATTATTTTATTCGAATAATTTTGTCTAATTTCTATTTGATTTAAATACTTAAAATTTTTCTCAAAAATTTTGGGTGTTACAACCTACCCCCTGCAAAAGAATTTTGTCCTTGAAATTTATACTTATATGTGCCGGTTGATCTCATTTGGGGTTCGACAAATCTTGGATGAATCTCCTGTGGTGTCTACTTTAGCCTTAGAAACCATATTGGTTTACATCTATCTTTTCAAGGTCTATCAGGGTGTTTGTATTTGTTTACTCAGGGTTGTTTAGTCACATGCTTCTAGTGGACTATAGGGGATTTTTCCATAACCCACACTTACAAAACTTAGCCAAGAAATTACTTCTCTTAAGTGTTCTACGTGTTCAATTTCACACTTAGAGTGAGTCAGGGTGCCTACTACAAATGGTTATGGTCTTGTCCAGTTACCCTGTTCCTTATATCTATGAATACCATTGGTCAAACCACCTTTGTTATTAGAGTAATATCTTGTTTTAGCCTAGTATATTTAATAGGTGAGCTTTATAGGTTGTCCTAGGTATTTCTGACACTACGGTTGTAATACCTTGAAAACTCTATATTTAATTAAATGAAATTCAAGATCAATTTAGTGAAATTGGGTACAAAATAAACTTGGGCTCATTTTGGGTCTAAATTTGGCAAGTTTTCGAAAGTCTCATTTGGTGGCCCTTAGGGACCCAAAACAACTTGAAATGAAGTGAGGTGACATGAACCACCTAATTGGACAACAATCCAAAAATTAAAACAAGTGATCAAAATTAAGGTTTTCATTTGCCAAACACCCTTTAGGGAGTCCAAATTAGAAAGAATTAACAATTAGGGTACTTCGGGGAATTTAAATGACCCAAAAAGAAACAGGATGACATGAACTAACAAAATAAACAACATATCCAAAACTTAAGACAATTGGCCAAGATTTGGATTTTTATTTCATAGTGCCTTCATTGGGTTCTAAATAAGGAAAGTAAATGAAAATCAATTTGGCCAAATCATATACTGAAATTCTAAATTTTTTAATGTGATTCCAAAATTATAAGTTATAAATCATAATTCTTTGTAAATAAGGAGATATTATTTTTTATTAAATTTTTTGTGGACCCATGAATGCATGGCCACCCCTAAACATGTGCAACTCACATGGGTGGAACACCATGTCTATGTACACCTTCACCCTACTCAACTTCAATGGGACATTTTCATTATTTGAAACCATGAAGAATGATCCCATGTGCCATGTAAATGATCAAGTATGCCCACACCTATAGAAATGATGAAGAATGATATCATGTGCCAAGATAAATGATCATGTATACCAAGGTTACATACAAAACGTCTCATATGTGTGTGTGTGGGCACACATGTGACAAAACCAAGATAGAAGTTAGTGGAGTGTGGTTGATTTAAAGAGATATAGAAAAATGTCTTCACCTAGTAAAAATAAAAAAAATAGAAACTTACCTCATGCTCACATGTGGAGCCAAAAGGGAGAGAATCCAAGGAAAATAAGAAATATTCCGAAGCTTTGTTTTTGTGTGCCCATATTAGAAATTTATATGATTTCATGAATCACAACATATTAGAATGTTTCCCTACTGATGGAGGACATCCAAGAGAGATTAGAATGTATTCTAAGCCTTTAATTCTATTCACACACATAAAAGAAATTAGTAAGGTTCAAAGATTTTGCTCACACTTGGATTGGAAACCTTAGTGGTCCCACTTGCCCAACTATGAGCTCACTTGCCCAAATCATGAGGTTCACTTGCCCAAATCAATGCAAAACATCCTCATTGTGTATGGAAAGATTTTTATTGTGTATGATGTCCAAACGGTCACCATCATGCTCAAGAACATCTATATAAATCCCCTTTTGCTCACATTTATCTCATCCTAAAGCAAAGAGTTGACACTTCCCTCTATTTGTTCTTGCCCCCTTCTTCGAACCTCTTCTCACTCCTCCTTTTTCTCTTGTGTGAGAAGTTATAATTTTAGTGTTTTAGAGAGTTATTTTTGTTGGTGGTTAAAAGTTCTTGAAGTTTTGAAAATGGTATATAAGAGAAACCTCTGCTAGATTCAACAAGAAAATAGGATTAAGGTAGAGGGGATTTCTTAAACTTCTACTTTGCTCTTTCAAATTTCTAGCATGTTCATGATTGTTGTGATTTCTAGTTTTTAGCATGTTTTATTTTAGTTTTAGCATGTTTAATCATATTTTAATTTTAGTTCAGCATGTTTTTATGTTTTAATCATTCATGAGAGCATGCCATGCTTAGAATCCATGTTTAGGATTTAATTCAATGTTTCAAGCTTGCAATGTAATGTTTTCGTTCTTTCTTGGTTGTTTAAAATTCTGATATCTACATTTAAAATTTTTTTATGATTATGTGATTCTTAAATATAGGAAATTGAAGATAAGAACTACGTACTATTATAATGACCCATATGGGTGCTGTGAGTGTTCTTAACACATGCTTAGAGTGTGTGGTTGCAGAGCACAACTAAGAGATACTTGGTATGTGGTATCCAATTAAAAGTGACAAAGAAATGTCTTTCCACCCTACGAGGGGTATCTAAATTAATAACATCAAGGGAGTAAAACTCCTTTTAGTCTTAACATCGATTACAACCAAAAAGTTGTGTGAATCATTTAATGTATGAAAGTATTGGAATTTGGATGTGCTATTGATTTAAAATAGTAATGTAGTTATTTAATGAATGATCCATTGGGCTATGTGCTCACCCCTTCCTTCTATTTTTCAGGAAATTGAATTACATGAAGACTATGAATTTTTGAAAGTCTACTTTTAAAAAAGTTTATATTGTAATGGCATAGTGTCCCAAATCTTGGATCAAAGACTTCTGCTGAATTTTTACTTTTGAATTTTAGAGTTATGTACTCAATCTTTGGATTTGATTTAAGAATGTAATCTTTTTTAGTTTATTTGAATGAATAAAGATTTGGTGTTTTCCTTTATTCACTTGCATTATCTTGTTAAATATTAAACTCAATGGAAGTGTATTTATGAGTATTTCAATAAGTGTTAGAATAAAGGAATTGAGATGTAAGTTGTGTACTTGTAAATGTAACATAGGATCCGACCCGCCTTGTGGTTGAACTTAAACCACCTTTTAGGGAGTTGGGGTGTTACAAGGGTTTCCTAGGATCAATCTTAGAGAAATTTGTAGTTCCCCTCAATATATCATCTTTCTTTAGTGAGGGATACTTACTCTCAACTATAACCAGGTTTAATTGTTGGTAGTCAACACACAACCATCATTCTTTTTTAGGAACAACATCAGGTTTTCTATGGTGATTCACTGAGTTCGCTGAATCCTCTTTCTCAGAGTTCGTTTAGTTGTGTCTCTAACTTAATCAGTTCTACTGGCATTCTTGGCTAAGGGATTAGTCCCAATGTGAGCTTTGATCTTGGATTTTATTTCTCTATCAGGTGGTAGTTTGATAAATCACTCCAAAACCATCTTTTATACTATTTATTTCATGATTTTCTCAAAATTCTATTTCTTGTTCTCCTCCGTCTCTTGCGGTCCCTTGCGTTGATTCTTTAGGAATCGCTTAAAGTCGATATTTTTCTTGATTGATTTGACCCTAACTATTGTCCCTTTGGATGTAGTTAGCCTTAGAGGAATGACAAGCCTCTTGATTTTCACTTTTAGTTCGTTTGGCGATTACAACAAATGATCTTTAACCTTGGGCTATGGCTACAATGGGGTTAGAGTCCTCATCACTTGCTCAACCACCTGTCGAATGATTTTTGCCATTACCTCTAGCGATTGAATTTCCATGGGAGTTGCTAGTGCTACAATTTCCCTTTGGTTTCTCTAATTAGATGCATTGGTGTTTTTTGCCCTCGTTGTGTTTTCTCAGTTTACTTCCATTATCCATAAGTCAAAAACCATTTTAGTATCTGACAAAGTATCATAAGAGGTCTCAAAGAGAAGATAAATTTGGGGTACACAACGCGTCTTTCCTTATCTTTGGGATACAAAATGCTTTTCCAAACTTGCTAAAATGATTATCTTTCCTATATCATCCTTTGCGTTTAGTTTCTCAAGTTTTCGTTTCATTGGTGCTATCATGACTCTAGATTCATATCTTTAGGTTTTCAATTTGTTTAGTGAGCTATAAGTTTATTCTTCTAAGTTTTGTTTGAGGGTTTTCAAGGCATTCTAATGTTGTTGGGTACATGATTAGGTTTCATGATCACATTACATTTGATATACATATTCATGAAATTCAGATAAATAAGTGATGCATTCAAATAATCAAGCAATCATACAATCATACAAGTTCACGCTAGCATAGCAAAATTCTAAGCTTCCATTTGTGCCTTCGAGTTCGAGCGTCTCATACCACCCTTGCTCATCAACACAGGCTTCCACTTAGAAATCTCACTACACCTAAAAAATTTTGCAAATGTCTTGACAACTAAGGCTTACCAGCCCCACTATATATGACCGTCCCATACTAGCCATACATAAGGAAACAAGTTCTTCCAAAGTTACTGACCATTCACCAAACATGGTCTGTCATTCTCCAAAGATACAAGATCATCCCGATCTCGTGTCCTGACCAAACAAGTGTTTTATTTTCACACATTTTCAATCTCTAACCTATGTCCTAAAACTTTTCATTTATGAGTCATTGTGCCACCCTTAACAACACCCAGTTTCTACCTAAGGTCTTTTTCCTAGACCTAAGGTATCACTTCTTGGTTGAAAGGTTCAACTTTCATCTAGTTTTTGTACCACTTTTGGCACTACCTTTGTATTCTAGTACATTTTCTTTGCCCTTAAACACCACCTTCTAATTTTCTTGTAAGAAAATAAATGTGTTCTTCAATGCAAACTACTCATATGAGCTGGTGGGACAACCTCCAAATCAGGTAGTGAGACCGAAGTCTGCTTAAATAACCACGCTTTCTCGGATGGGATAACCCATCTTCCTTTCAATGTTATTTTTACTCAGGACAATGCTTATCTACTATTAGCTCAACTTGTAATCTTTGTTTTCAGACAAAACCTTTAGAAAACATATATTTCCTTTTTTGAAAAATAACTTTTCAAAAATAATTTTCAATTTCCAAATAGAAGGTAGGGCATTCTAAATTTAACTCAAGTAAGAATCTTACCTGCTTGAGTCAACTTTTTCTAATTTCTACCCATTATATCTAATAACTGAGCTCTGACACCACCTTTGGTATTAGAGTGATCATCTTTTTCCTAGTGAGCTTTCGCCTTAGCTTTGATACCACCTTTGTAACACCTTGCCTCTTAGTACTAGGCCCCTGCTTGTGTGCCATTTCGCTAGCACTCCCGGTGCATTGTTGTCACTCTCGCATTTCTTGAGGAGCTCCCCCAGACGACTCGAAGGGAGACGACGTGTGTCACATTAATTCTTTCTTTCTTTCTGTGTGCTAAATTTTATAGGACTCCCTGAGTATTCAACTCATAACATAGGTTCCACAAAATACAATTTGAAATCATTGATACAAATAAAATCAACTTCAAAATTATACATTTGAATGTGAAACTCAAAATAATCGAATATCATTCATTGATATAAAATATTCAAGATTGACAAAACTTCAAAGTTGTTACAGCAAAAATAACTTTAAAATTGTACTAAAGAATTAAAAAGTCTACAAGAAAAGACTTAGGGCTAACATGCGCATCTTAAACACTTTATGAGGTTTAAAAAAAAATCTTTGAGTTTAAAACCATTTCGTAGCCTCATTCTTTTAATTTCCTAAATGTTAGAATAGGAGGGTGAGCATAAAACCCACTGTATCATTCTAAACATTTAAATTATTATTCAACCAAACAAGACAATTATGTCAAAACACTTTCGTATATTATGCGATTCAAACAAATTTCTTGTTTATAGTTGACATTAAGACCAAAATGACTTCTTCCTCGGCATTTGCCATTAGGTTCAGAAGATTACACTCATTCAAAACCCTATCTTAGGCGTGAAGTCTTCACTTGACTACCCTCTCAATGAGACCTTCTGTATCCTCTTCAGGTTGGGAAATACCCATGGGGATTCCCCTTACCGCGTCAGTATGTGGTTAAGATCTTTATTAATCTTTTTTTTGTAATAGATCATGCAATATACTGATTAAAATAAGCATACAACATGTGGGCATAGTAAAAGGCTTTCAACAGTATTCTAGAACATGTTGTATAACATAGTTCATGTTCCCATACATATCATATATCAATGTTCTAAATGTCAGGCATATCTATGGCATATCAAATCAAACAAATCATATGCGTGTAACATTCATGTTCAAAACTTAAGCACACATGCAACCCTCATTAAAATTAAAATAATGAAGTAAAAGATAGAAATCATCTCCACATCATGTTCATCTTCAAATTGCAAGCACACATGCAAGCTTTATTTAAAATTAAAACAATAAACTAAAAGATAGAAGTCATCTCCACCTTAGTAGTATTACTCTTCTGAAGACTCAATTGAATCACTTCCAGATTTCTCCAACTAATAATCGAGAATTTCTACAAAACTCTGTTACTTCAACCCTAACTGCTACAAAATTTCTATAGCACTCTGTTACTTCAACCCCAATCGTTGTTTAAAATAACTCAAGAAGAGAGAAAAATGCTAAGAGAGTGACAGAGGGAGAGGGAGAGAGAGAGAGAGAGAGAGAGCAAGAAGGACGTATTAGTTCTTGCTGGGATGAAGAAAATGTGAGCATTAGGTTTATATAGAGTTTCACGGGCTGAGAATCGGCAGGTTTGTGAGGTCGAGCAATAGAAAACTTTCTATTTCCCTGTTGTGTGCCACATATGAGTGAGGAAATTAGGTTTTGCGCTTTGTCCACTTTCTAATTCCTTTCTTTGTCTTATTGGAGATTCGACGTCAGGACCGCCCAAGGACCTCGATCCTCGATAGAAGCCAAATCACAAGACGACACACCGCACAAGGCAGGACCACGGTTCCCAAAGGGATGCTCGACACGGTCTCTATGAGAGGATCACAGTCTTGCTTCACAAGATCAGGTTTCTTTTTTCTTTAACTCTTACTAATAACTTTGGTTTCTATTTTCCCATTTATTCCCAATTCCTAATGAGTTTCTATTTCTTGTCGTATGTGTCAAAATGATGTGAAATTTGCTAGTGTTCTTGCACACCTGAAAATAATTTTAACTGGATAATAGAATTGAATTTGACATTTCTACATAGTTCTCTCAAAAATTATTTTATTGGAATAATTTTTTCTAATTTCTATTTGATTTAAATACTTAAAATTTTTCTCAATATCTTGGGTATTACATTTGCACATAAGTTAATGCATAATTTAAGCTTCAAAATTTTGGGATTTTATTAGGATTCTCTCCCCAAGTTGTACCTCATACTTTGGATAGAGTTTAGGTAGGTTTTGGATTGGTTTATGAGCTTATTCTTCGATAAGATCCCTATGGATATGGTTTCTCTTTGGAATCCTATCAAACTCAAATTTATCCATTTTCCTCCCATTCTTATCTCATGGGACATTCCATGGTGATTTCTTAAATTACTCTTGATTCACAAACTTTCCATATGTCAATTTTAAGTTATAGTGTCTTTGGGCATGGTGTTTGGTACTTTTATGTCATTTGGTCTATTGATTTCATTAATTCTAATTCAATTATTTATTTCCTTTTATATGTTCATCTATATCATATCTTATTAGTAAAACTTGGACTTATTCTATGTGTTAATTTCACTGGATTTCATTTATTAATTTTTTTACGTACATTTCTTTTTTGTATGTATATATAATTAATTTTTTTTGTTCTATCTTAATTACTTTTAATTATTCATCTTAGAGATTTTATAAAATTTTGAGATATTACAACCTACCACCTAAAATGAATTTCGTCCTCGAAATTTAAAGTAAGATACTTGTTAAGATGTTGTCGATTCAAGTATTCCTAGTGAAGAAATTTGAATATTTTTGTTTCATTTCTATCTTTAACTCCTAGTTTGCCACTTCTACGTCATGATGCCTCAAGAGAACTTTAACTAAAAGGATGTGCTTAGTTTTCAAACTTTGTACCTTGCGACCTAGAACTCTGACTGTTGCCTCTTTGTATGTGACATCATCTTAAAGTTGATCCCCTCCTAGTGAATGATATGAAAGGGATTTGGTTCATATCTTTCTAGTATTGAATGTGGAATATATTGTGGAATGAGGATATCTTGTTCATTAGATCTAGTTCTCTAGGCATATTCACCAATCATTCTAAGTATCTCGAACATATTGATTAATCTAGGTGATAACTTTCCCTTATAACCAAACCGTTTGATCTCCTTCTGATGACTAACCCTAAAAAATTACTCCATCACTAGTTTGAAACTCAAGCGGTCTTTTCCTCTGGTTTGCATAACTTTCCTATGTACTTTGTGTTGTGCCCAATCTTTTTTGGATTTGTTTAAGCTATTTGTTCATTTCTTTGACCAAATTTGGTCTTGTAAGCACATGATCTTCAAACTCAGCCCACCACAATCTGCCAAAGAGAGCTTCATAAAGAGTTGTTTGTTTGTTAGCCTGATAGCTATTATTTTAAGCAAACTTTGCAAGTGTAAATACATTGTAACACCCTACTTCCTGTCCCTAGGCTCACATCATTTGACAGTTATTTTTCTCTTTCCTTGGGCCACCCGGGAGGTGGGCCAATGTTACGTTAATCTCTTTCCTTTCTCTTCCCAAATTCTTAGGACTTCCTAGGTAACATTAACTCATGCACATATTTCATAAAGATAGAATATTGAGAAATATTAAGATAAAACAAATCAATAACATTAATCAATTCAAAATTCAAAGGGTACATAACCTTTGTGCTTATTACAACAGAAATAGTCTCAATACTTAAATAAAGTAGATTGGGCCAACATGTCCTACAATTTAATAAAGTCTAAAAAAAAGATTCTAAGTGACTGCCATGTAGTCTTGATTTATCAATTTTTTGAAAGATTAAAAAAAAGGGGTGAGCTTAAAGCCCAATGGACCATTCCAAATATTTAAATCATTATTTCAACAAATAAGACATACATGTCAAACACTTTTAAATATTACATGATTCAAACAGTTCATTGTTCACAGTTGCAGTTAAGACCAAAAGGGGTGTACCTTGCGTGTTCTGGGTCTAGGGAGAGAGATCACTCTAGAAACTTAACCCCTTGCTAGTGAAGTGAGATCACTCCAGAAGTCCAGTTCACTCTAGGGTCAATCCTGATGCCCAGTTCCAAATCAAAGGTCCAGTATGCCAAGTCTAAAGTTGGAACATACACGAAGAAATCCTTCATCGGGCTAGTACGTGGTTAAAATCTTAATTAATTTTTTATTAAGTGTAAAACATAATATTCATGCATGTAAACTAGCTATAAATATGAATTAAACATGTAAGCATGGTAACATCATATCATAACATCACAAATCATACATCTTTATTCATGAAGCTTAAGCATGCATATTCTACATGACATGTATAAAGGTGGATCATAGATATTCAAAGCATAACACACATGCAAGCCTTATTTAGATCAAAATAATAAATTAAAACTGAAAATCATCTCCACCTTATATGTTAAATCTCTTGTGGCATTCCAAGCTTCTTGATCCTTCAACCTAGAAAATTAAAACTAATGGGTTATTTTTGCGTTTCTAACATCTTTGGATCATAATCTAATGGTTTTACGTCATGTATGGTCTCTAATATGTAAGATCATCATGCTAAATAAGCCAAAATATGGACTCAAGTCCATATATCGTAGTAGGGAAATAGGTATCGTGTTAGTCATTGTGTAGGGGTGAAAATAGTGTTCTCGGGTCATTACCATAGTAGGCTACCATGGTCACCGAGACAGTTTATCACATTAATTCAATTGCAAGTAAAAAAAAAATAGAATTTTGGTCCACTACTATGGTAATCATTGCATTACCTCAGTAACAAGGGGTATGGGTGCATTACGGCGATAGCTACTGTAGAGGAACAATTTTTGTGGGTTTTGTCCTACTATTGCCGTAGTAAATTGCACTATTGTGGTAATATGCATGATTTTGGTTTTTTGGGTTGGTTTTTCACCTTTCCTAGCTCTCCTACAACCAGGTACCCTACCAGTTCAAATTTTAAGTTATGAAACATGAAATTGAAACTAGGATAGGGTGGTTATACCTCTGTTTGTATCTTTAATTCTCTCTGGTTGATCACACACTTGCCCAACACAGGATTTGTAATACAAGCTCTGCTTCTCTCCTTCCTACAATACAGTTGGCTGTGTAGAACAACTAGGGATGAAAAGGAATGCTTAGACACTAGTGGGAGAGCAAGAAGAGAACTAGTTTGTTCATGCTAGGATAAGTAGAATGGTGTGATGGGGCAAGGTTTATATAGAGTTTCAATGGGTATGGTTTGGAAGGCTTTAGGTTGATATCTCTATGTTTCTTGATTCCTACGCACTAGGGAATAGAAATTATCATTTTTAGAAGTTGTTCATAAGTTGGAAAACTTCCCGCAATCATTTGGCCACTTTCTAATTCGATTTTGCACAATTTTACCTGTATTACCATGGTAGTCATATTCAGTTTCTAATTTAATTTATGGGCAATTTGACAATCTATTGCAGTAGTTATTTACATTATCGTTGTAGTTATTATCCAAGTTTCTAAAATTTTTCACACCGATTTATATGTACTACCGTGGTAGGCTACTGCTGTAGTTTGGGCAGTTTCCACTCTCCAATTTTTGCATGCTAGTTCACTACCGCGATAATCCAGAACATTACTGCGATAGTCCATGTAGAATTTTGTGTATTGTTTCATTTTTCACTATGGTTTGCTGAGCTTTTCATACATAAAATTATATGTCATTTCTATTACAATTTCATGGATTTTCCAAGGATTATTTCACTCAAATTATTTTATTAAAATTTATTTATCAAATTTTTGTACAATTCTTGGGTATTACAACCTACCCCCCTTAAAAGAAATTTTGTCCTCAAAATTTACACTCCTTCGTTGCAAGCTAGTCATGTATTTCTAGCGAAGAGGTTTGGATACTTAGTCTTTATCTTGCTTTCCAACACCCAGTTTGCCTCTTCCACTCTATGATGCCTCTAAAGAGCCTTGATTAAGAGAATGTCTTTAGTTTTCAAACTCTGCACCTTGCGGTCTAAGATTTTGATTGCTACTTTCTCATACGTGGCATCATCTTCGATATTTACTTCATCCCAATGGATTATGTGAGAGGGATCCATGTCATATCTTCTCAGCATCGACATGTGGAACACGTTGTGTACTGAAGACATTCGATTTGGTAGATTGAGTTCGTAGGCACATTCTTTGATTCTTCTAAGTATCTCGAATGGTCTGATGAATCTGGGTGATAACCTTTCCTTATATCCTAACCTCTTGATCCCTTTCTGAGGGCTTATCCTCAAGAACACTTATCACTCGTCTGGAACTCAAGGGTTCTTTTCGTCTTATTGGCATAACTTTTTGCCTACTTTGTGTTGTGGCCAACATCTTTTTGATTTGTTTGACTTGATTACTCATCTCTTCCACCAATTCTGGCCCTATAAGTACATGGTCCTCAAGTTATGCCCAATAGGTTAATGATTTGTAGGGTCTCCCATAAAGAGCTTTGTGAGGAGACATCTTTATGCTTGCTTGATAACTGTTGTTATATGCAAACTCCACTAGGTGTATGTACTTGATCCAATTACCATTGAAGTCAAGGACGCAAGATCTCAACATGTCTTCTAGTGTCGGATGATTCTCTCAAACTAACCATTAGTTTGTGGATGGAAAGCGGTGCTCATAGTGAGTCGGGTGCCCAACTCCTTCTGCAGACTCTGCCAGAATTGTGATGTGTAGCAAGAGTCTCTGTCCAACTGTAATACCCTGAAAAATTGGTACGAAATGAAATGAAATGTACAACATTATTGAGGAGTTAATGAGATAAATTTAGTAAAAGTTTATTTTAGTGATCAATTAACAATTCATTTGCTCAAAAGATCCTAGTGAGATGGGAATTAAAGAAATGAAATGAAAATAAGGAAAATGGAAAATGAGAAGAAATTAGCAATATGTTGTTCATAACCCTAAAATGTCCAAACCATGGAAAACAACCCCAAAGTGCCCAAAAATAAACCCTAGCCATTACTTGAGCACCAATGGATCAAATAGAAACTTTCAATATTGAAAACATCCCAAAACATCACACTTGTGTACACAAAAGAGAAAATAGAAAGTTTCTCGTGAGCTCAATTAGAAAGGCATCCTATGTTGATCATGAGCAACACTAAGAATGGAAGTTTCCAATATTAGAAGGTTGCCCATGATCACACCAAAGAATCAAGAATAGAAGTTCCTATGATCCATGAGCACAAGAAATGAAAATAGAAGTTTGTAAATGTTTTGAGCACATTAAAAACTTGACACATAAGGGAAAGCCAAAAATAGAAGTTTCCTCAACTCGTGCACACTAGACTTAATGCAAAAGAAAATGAGGAAATAGAAAGATTCCTTGCTCACAAACCATGCTACCTTGACCCAAAAAAGAAACAGAAACCAAATATTAATGATGCCCAAATGGAAGAAGAAATCAGCAAGCATATCACATAGGAACATAATTATAATGTGGTCCCAAGTCGTCAAACTGTGATCTCATGCAAGGTGCCACAAGAAATAGAAAGTTGCCAAATCGTCCAAGCCTTGTTGCCCAAGAGTTGCTGATTTTGTGCACACCAAATCCATGTAAATCCATCACACGCAAAATAGGAATTTAAATGTTTCCATACTCTCATATGACACACAAGAGGAAGGAATGAAGTGGGAAAGAATCCTATGCAATCCATGATGTCCAAGGAAGTAAAATGAAGTTTCCATGCTAGTTTTGTGCACACAAAAAAAGGAAATTCCATGACATTGACGCCCAAACCAAATCAGCAAGTGAACCTTGTGTTCACACATGAAAAGGAAATTCAAACTTGCTCAAAACATATGTTCACACTAGGAAAAGGAAACCCTAATTGCTCACTTTGTAATACCCCAAAATTTTGTCAAATAATTAAAGATAAATAAGTTTGAGGAAAATAAATAAAATAAGTCAAATAGATTAATTTCAAAGATTTTAAGAAATTTTGGGTGTAAATGGTGGGTTGACACATAAAAAATAATTTATATTGGAGATATAATAAAAATTACGATAATTAAATGAAAATTACAATTTTAGTGGAATTAATTATGAAATTTAAGGAGTTGCTTAAGAAATAAATAAAAATAAAGTATAAATACACATATAGGTTAATATGGGTATGAAGAAAGTATATAGTAGCACAAAAAAAATGTGAATACTACCTATTAGGGGAATATGTACATAGAAAAAAAAATCTTGTATAATTAAATAAAAATGTAGTGTACATGTATAAAGCATTATTGGTGTATAACTACATAAATTATTACCAGAAAATGAAATATGAAATAAATAAAAATACATGGAAATGGAAAATATTGATTATTTAATTAATAGCATCAAAAATATTGAAGAAATGGAAATATATAAAATAAATGCAATATTAAATAATTAGAAAGGAGAAAAATTTAACAAATTATCAAAATGGAAGGGAATATACAAGAAAATCATATTTTTATCAATTAGGAAGTGTCTAATTGGCAAAATTCGGATTATAGAAGCTTTAGAAAGTGATTTGGTAATTAGAAACTGCATCCAACGTTCCAAACTCAATCTCTTCGATCCAACGAATGAGATCAAAGCCCTAAACGTCGTTCAGGAGCATCGAATCACGTAGATCCAACGGCCAAAAATCGATCATCCAAATCCAACGACCCGGATCAAGAATTGAAATCGGAGATCGCAAACACACCGCGATCGAGGAGAATCGAACGGTCTAGAAACGATCGGCCTAATCGAACGAATAGGATTGTTTTCGTTGATCGCGAAATCGGATCCGCACACGAAACTCGAGGTTCATCCAACGACAGCGATCAAAGCCGTGTAGATCCAATCGTGAACCGATGCTGTGCTTGAAGATGATCAACGGTCTAGATCAAATCCGATAATCTTGATCGCGATCTGATGCTGTCATCAAGGACCATCAACGGCCGAGATTCCACCCGCCAAAACAAAATCGCGAATGTACACTGTGATCGAGGTTGATCAACGGATGAGATCAAAGATCTGATTCAACTGCTTGATCCGAGAACGATTCGACGGTTCTAATCTAATTGCAACGCGTGTCTCGAGGCAGATCCAACGTTCTAGATGTTGTCCGTCCGATCTTGATCACGAATGTGATCTCGAGAACAATCGAACGGCTGATATCCTATGCTCCAATTTAAATAAACGAAAAATCAAATTTAATTAATAAAAACACATCAAAAATTCGAAAAAAATGTTTCTAAACTCCAAAAAATTTCAAAAAAATACCTACTATTCTCCTATGCTTGGGGGGCACAAAAATTTGAATTATTGGCAAGTTTCTTGCAATGAGAGCACCATAACTTGCCATTTTACACAATTTTGAAGCCTATATAAACCCCCCAATGCTTACAAATCAAACCATTCCAAGCAACAAGAGTTGAGTTGTCATCTTGTGTTTCAAGCCCTCTTCTTAGCTCTCCTTCCCACTTTTCTTTTCTCTCTTGAGTGTGAGAAGTTCTTGGTTTAGGGATTCTTCTTGGGTGATTGTCTTGGTGTTTGAGCATTGGGAACTATTGCTTCAACTTTGGGGAAAACTACATATCAAGGTGGAAGTGATTTCTTAAACTCCCCTTTTTCTTTCTTGATTCATTAGCATGTTCATTGTTTGTTTGGTTTTAGAAAACAATGATTTT